>CAKNEU010000082.1:0-137353 GCA_930272665.1 Mariannaea elegans
CCCCCCCCCCCCCCCCCCCCCCCCCCCCCCCCCCCCCCCCCCCCCCCCCCCCCCCCCCCCCCCCCCCCCCCCCGCCCAGGCAGAACGGGCAAAGAAGGGCCGGCCCAGGTAATAATTGGAGGTCCCCAGTAAGGTCGGGTGCAGGCCCAGTGGTGCTGGCGCTGGTACTGGGTCCGCGGCCGGATAGGTCAAGTTGGAAAACGGAGGCGTAGTCGGAGGGAGAGGTTAAGTAGGGGAACACCACTGGGCGAAGTGGTGATCTGAGCCAACAAAGAGGGGCACACTGGGACCCAACCCAACTTCAGCCAGGGCCCCTTGCCCACCATACCGTACAGCAGTGCCGCGGTTATAGAAAGAGAAATTTTTATTTACTCGTTGTTCATTCCTTCGCGATTGCCCATTTCTTCTATGATAAATCAAACCAGTAATTGGTATTTTTTCCCTTAAAGGAAAATAACGAAGCTATTTGATACATCATTTCTTGTGTGGACCAGTTCCGTCTGCTTCTGCTATTGATGCCACTCCTCCTATCAACCACGCATGCTATTGCGCCCTCACGTCTTTGCTCAAGCTAATGTTATTACGCAACCAGAAACAATTCAGTCCCAAGTAATTTTCCGGGGCACAGAGATTTATCTAAACTCTCTGTATGTCCTTGAACCAATGCTCGTATTGCTGATAGACCAGAATAACCCGCCAAGCATTGCGGGACCTCCGTCTTGTCATGGCTAACGGCCTCGTCTGGTGCTCAACATCGGTTGTCTGTGATAATGAATCAATGTATCGCTTCTGTGATTTCTTCTGCATCGGCATATTGCACCCGTTTCTTTGCCTTGTATTCGGGGGCGACTGAGTCTCGTATGGACCTTGGAGGTGGAAATCCTAAACATGAGTGGTGGGATCAAGAGGAGGCAGGTTAGGAACGGCCTCACGTTCCCATTCCCATGCCATCAAGCTCCAGTTGAGCTCGCGTCTCCAGAACAGTCCCAGTCCTCGTCCACCTCCATCAGGACGATCATCCGAGCTCAGTCCTCCGCTACGAGGCATGTGGTTGCAAAATACCGCTCTACCCATTCGAGAATGAAGTATACCCATCGAGCACGAGACACACGGCTCGTGCGTGACGTACAGTTCCAGGCTATGGCACAGATATCCGTCCTTATTGGGGTGGTCTTGGTCGAAGCATTTCTTCTCCAACTCGATCAGTGGAGCATCTTGAAAAGCATCATATTCGAGATTTGGTACGACAACAGGCAGATTAGTCGCCCGTCGTTCGTGCCGGACCAGTTTCTGTGCAACCATGCTGATAGCACGAAGCACACAGTGCGTCATGGGATTGCTAGCACCGAGGAGGCCACCGCTAGATTCTTGATGCCAGCGAGCGTCTCCTGCCAGTCCGACTAGTTCAGCTTTACCCCCTTCTCTTTGTACGATAACAGCTCCTATAGCCTCGCCTATCCCAGCCTCCTGGGCCTGGAGGGCGACACGGTGAGCTAGAGCCATCCATAGAGACGCGTCTTCCTTGATCTCTTCGGTTCCACGGGCAACCATACTAGGGTGAGGTCCGAGGGGATTGTTTTTCCGGTAGACGGTAGGCCAGAACTGTGATGACCACATGGCTGCTTGGACCTGAGATGTGGGAGCCAGCAGTGGAATCGGAATCTTAGTAATGAATGGGTCTTTCTCGAGGCCATCGATTCTAGACATGGCATTGATGATGTCCCCTTTATCGAAGTCCTTGACCTCTCCAATGATGATGTAGATCCAAGTAGACTTCGCCGTGTGGATCTGGCGACCAACAGGGCTATCATTCATGAACTGAGTCTTGAGGTGGGCAGGGAGGTCGGCCGGTTTGGAACATCTGCGAAGGTGAGGTAGGGGATTAGCACTAGCGTCAGGTTGCATGTTCCTCAAGGCCCTGAAAGCTTGTTAGTGGTGGCAATGACCAGGATACCAGACAAAGGCTCGGAAGCAGGGGATTAACGAACGTAATAACATCATTTGCCTGCTTAGTAGGGGCTCTGGTGATCCAGGCCTGCACAATGGCGTGGTCTTGTCGGACCTCTTGGGTTGTCTTGAGCGGAATGAGAACTCCCCGGAGGAGGTGCTTGGGACTCAGGTCATCAACCAAGGGATTAGGGGCGACCTTGCACGGCTGTCGTCCCTCAGACTTGGCCGGTTGAGTCGGCTGGGATGTCTCCGTTGCCTCCTGAGCGGGTGCCAATCCGCTGAAGGTTTCAGCAGCAGTCATATTGTCGAAGATAGAGGCTTCGGTCGCCGATTCGATCGGGCTCTGTGCCGCTGTAAGTCATCATACAGTCCAGGACACCACATTGTGATAGTGAGGCTTACCACTATACAAAGCACCTACTTCCTCTATGTGATGTTCTCGAGATGATGCCTCGACTGTACGCAGTCAGGCAGCCGGGTTAATGAGAAGATGAATCCAAGTAACGAGGTGCTTGGAAAGCAAGTTGTATGCGTGAAACTGAGGAAAGCCGACAGTGGCGAAACTGAGACTGGTCCCTGCCGATATCACAAGAGCTCGTGATGAACGGAAGTCGGCCGCAGTCGTGGGCCGTGAGCTAGAAGGTAAGAACTATTTGGACCCGCGGCTTTCGGTTTGGTGCCTTCAAGAGCAATCCAACTGGATTGAGCTCAAACACAAACGTGAGTGTTTGTTGGTAGGAAGCGGCCACCCTAGACACTTATGTCCAGTGACTTTCGTTTATTGCGAGGAAGGAGCAACTTCCGATGAAATTTGAGGAATAAATCCGCCAGGTATATCCTAGCCTCCAAGGAATAGCATATCAAGGCGATCTGTTGTGATGATTGTAATGAACGCGGGGAAGGTTGCCCTGGTTGCGAGTAGGCTCCAAAGCCTTTTAAATTTCCGACTGCGGGTGGGTGACAGTTGCCAACGGCTGGCAACTGGAGGGTGATAAAGGCGCCAAACGGAAGAATGTCAAAATTTGATACAAATATCCAGTTCGTGTGACACCAGAGCCTCCAGAACAAGATGAATGGAAACTTAACCCGCCCAAACAGTTGTTTGGGTTTGTCCCTTCAAAACAAGCAGCCCACTTGGGTGCACTTTGGCTTACTGAGAACGATTTTGAGTCTAACAGCAGAAGACTTGCGAGATCAGTGCAGGAGTGTGACTCTAGGTTTCGGAGTCAAGTGCAAAGCTGGTGGTTAGTTCTGCATAGTTGCATTCTATATCTTTTGGCCTTCGACTGAGATGATGGTTTCTTTCAAGTGGATCTACAACTGTGGCTGACCCCACCAGCCACACTTAAGATCTCCAAATAAGCCACAAGCGTCCACTAATAAACTGGAGGGACTATTCGTACATCCAATATCTCATCATATTAGTTCCTCGGATACGATTCGTCTCTTTAATCCCAATGATATATATGATAATATATTTTCCTCCCCGCAACGTAGGAACCAATTAAGAAGCTGATGACTACCGGGCCTGGTGCGAGAATTGAATCTCCAGATTTTACCCCGCCTTTGGATATCTCGTCCTCGCCTCTGTGTTGCCACAGTCTCACTAGCGAGGCATTGCTCAATGCCTTCGTTTCAACATCAGGGAATTTCACAGACGAGAATTGAAGATGGTGCTATGATTCTGTCCCATTTCATGCCTGAAGCCTTTTTGAGTAATTCCATGTGAGATTCGCAAACCGAAATCCGAGGTGGTCATCTTCAACATCCACCTCGGTCTCCAACCCGGGCTCTAAATGGGAACAGGTCATGCTCAACCCCGCCCTACCCACTAGATGTTGAGCCCTGTTCAAGATCTTTTGGCAGACTGGATGTTACTAAATGTTGGGGTGCTTGAGCTGCCTCGTTTTTGGCAACTCCGTTCTTTCGTTCCCCCACAGAACAGCGATTTGGCACCGTCGCGCCGGAGACTATCCCCACCTCCCCCGAACGATGGAAGCATGTGGGAGCCTAACATGTGAAGGATTTGGGGAAAAGCATGATGTATTCCCTGTGTGGGATGTGTTTCGGGCATTGAAACCCAAGCGAGCCTACCAGACATACGCCGGAATTCGATGACCGATGAGGTTCAACTATGGCTACGCGGAGCCGAAGCAAGCAAGGGATAAGAGCTGTCACTAACAGGGTGATCGAGACAATACCTCTGAATGTCAGTTGATGTTACCTGTGACATGCTAGGGGAAAACAAAAGCCCGAAGGAATCCTAAAGGTGACTTCAAAAGAGCGGCCAATGGAACTTGGGGTTGGAACCACGCTGGTTTGTCGGGACATCTAAGGGCCGAGCATCCAACGATCTACCAAATGACAGAGGCCCACTGCAGCATATGTTACAAATGTAAGTCATCAGCGCCGTTTGTGATAACGAATCAAAAGTCATGTGAAGCACTATCGAGGGAATGGCGGCGGGACACATTAAAGTGAAGAGAGACACTCAAGGATGGGGGAGATAATTAGAGCTTGGGATAACAGGCGAGACAACTGTTTGAGTCAACGGAGAAGGACCACACGTCACTACGCCGACGATAGGGGTCGGCTGTACGAAGTGATGGCAATTCATCGTTGACGACTCAGCAGCTGGCTATTGACGAAGTAAGACAGGCTGAAAGCGTAATGCTTGCGCAACTTTCACATGATGGTGAGCTCCCTCGAATCAAGGGGCAAGTTTGGATTCAAAGCAAAGAGGCTAAATGGCCTATCGGGACTACTCCCGCGGGTCTTTGGGGCAGGGCTCTCGTGCCTCCGAAGATCGTACAATATGGAGATTCCTCCGTGTCAGAGCACATCCTCCAAAAGAAAATAAAAAGGGCCACGGCAAAAGCAAGTCCGACAATGTACAGATTAGTCCGGCTCGTATTTTCCATGATTTTTCTTGCCTTTCTTTTCTTTTTTGGTCTGAGTTGACAGCGTCAAGGCTCCCGGGACTCATCAGACTCGTAAGGTTCCGAGCAGGGCCTGATGCCTTTCTCGAACGACAATAGAGGGTCAAAGCTCCGGGGAGCCCAGCGCGGCGGGCCAACTCATTAGGTACGAACGGTGAACGAGGATTATGCATGCCAGATGCTTGCCGTGGTTGCTTGGCCACCAGGTGCAGGCGATCAATGGGATGGACAGAAAGCACACACCCGCCCGTCTGAGCCCATTTCCATTTCAAGGCGCTCAACCAAGTGACTCAGAGACTCGCCAACATGGCGCCCTGGGCCGCCGATGGTCTCAGTCTTACGAATACCTCAAAGTAATCTTAACCACGACCGAGATAAACTGGCACAAAGGTGGGGGGTATTGGTATTTTCCCCTTTAGCCTTTTTTACTGTCTGTGTTTCCCCGCACCAGCGAAATCGGAGGTCAATGAAGTGGATGACTCTTTTTGGCATGAGACTGTTTCGCACACTATGGTAGGAAGGTTTGAGGAGCTTCGAGTCCCCTAAAAGAAGGTCTTAGACCGCAGTAGCGCGTAGAACCTTTGGGGAGAAGGGCTATCAGGGCTTGACTGGATGCGGCCTAGAGCTGTGCAAAGACCTCCCAGAGAGGGAATGGGAGGATGGGTCTATGCCGTCGATGGGGGCGCCAGGAGCATTTGGGATGGACTAGGATGCCCTTGCTCGACGGAGGAGAATGCATGCTGCGAACAGATCGCAGCTTTAACTTACTCGACTTATCAGTGTAGCCTCGTCGTTGCCGTGGGACAGCATGACTTTGCGACGGCCTGCCTAGGTTCGCCTCAAAAGTTTGTGCGATTTGAAGGAGAAATCGTATGTCATTTTGGGGGCTGTAATGAAAGAAAAGCAATGATAGATGAGAAATGATGATCAATCCCGAGCCTTGTTTCTCCCACGCACCCTCCCCAAGCGCCTATCAAGCGAAAGGAGACAGAGCCAAGTGCCACGGCGAGCGTCTCGGTGAGTTTGGAGGCTGACGGGGGTCTGAGACCCAGTAAATCGTCAGCATGGTGGGAGTTGGGAGCCAACATTTGAGGTGGATGGGCTCATAGGTCCCGCGCCACCGCGGTGACCCAGCCGGGAAAGGTAGCTGACGCTCCACCAGTGGGCACTTGGCGCCCCTTGAGTATGAGGAGGTCCTCCTTGGGGGACTTCCGCTTTATGGGTGCTAGGATGTTGGGAGGGGAGCACCAGCGAATCCATTTGAGCATCCTGGCGACGGCTGCGTCGGGGCGAATCCGATGGGCGGCGGAAGTAGGCTTCCATAATCCTGGGACTTTTCTGACGCCTGGCCCAAAGACCATCCATGCGATGGCCATGCCATGACATGCGATGTTAGGATTTGGATATACGGTACGGAGTACATGCCATGCTATTAATTCATGTGGAAAGGACCAGGGCGGAACGGGTAGGCATTCCGTGGATCTTGGGACTTAGGACGGAGGATCTTGGGGGGAGGAAATATCTGGGTCTTGTTCATACAGCAGCCATCGATCTCGGCCAGTGTATCTTGCTGCACCTCGGTATTTTGAAGCGAGAGCAAACACCAAACAACAATACGTATGTATCTGGTAGGTATCTCTAATATGCGACCACTGCCAGCGCGTGAGCCGCAAGGTACGCATGTAGCATTGGAGAATGTACAATGATGTAAGCCTCAATGGAGAGGAGACTGATCGACGACGGACAAGAAGTCTTTTTAGGCGGTAGCTTTGTGGTATATCGCCTCCCACCCACCTATTCGCAAAACACATGCTCTCTATGAGAACCACGCGGTTGCCCAACTGACACGGGCAAGGTGCCATGGGACTAAAACACGATGGTGAACTCAACGGAGAACGGAGAGGTTGTGTGGATACTCGGTAGGCATTGGGCCGGCAATATTTTGGTCCAAAACCCAAGTCCAAAGGTGTGGCCAAGTACTTGAATACATGGACTGGACTTTGTACGGACCAAACCCCCCCCCCAAGGCAAAAAAAATCAAATAAATGAATATTTGATCATTTGAAAATACTTTAATCGAACTCGGCCTCTCCCATCTGCATCCACGTCGACCGCGCGACAAGGACCACGGATCACAGACCACCCCAAATCACCTCACTCTGCCTCATCGCTCTCCTGACCAGGACGAGCACCCCCGTCAGGGCAACCAAACACCCAAGCAACCGTCTTGTCATGGGCGTTTCGACGCAGGCGCTGTAATCGAATATAATTATACAGGCTGCCTCTTTTGTTCCTGGCCTTGCCAAAAAGCAGGGCACAGCCATCAAGAAGACGAAGAAGGGCCAGTGACGTATTCAACGACTCGACACACGGCTAGGAACAATTTAAGAAACGATCATCATCACCATCATCAAGAAGCACGAAGGATACATAATACGCATGCCAAGTATTACGGTGACGGCCAGAGACCCTGAGACCTGCACAGCCAAATCCAAGGCAAGCCTGCGGCAACACGAAATCCAACCACGCAGGAGCGCTTAGCAACGCAGCACGACGAAGCAACATTACATGGCATTGCCACGCGCACGTACGAGCAAGGCTTAAAAAAAGAAATTAGATTTCATCAGCAACAAGATACGGTCAAACACATACGAGGGTTTTTGACAAACATACAGCAATCCAACAACTCAACATCTATCGTTTTCCTTTGCGCCTCAACGTCTCTCCTCCCCCTCCTTTCGCTTGTCATTATTACTCTTCACATTTCAACAACTTACACCACAGGCCCCCAAAAAAAAAGAGACGGCCAAGCCCTAAATAGCGCCAACGCCAGCGCTACTCATCAAGATCCCCACACGCACCATCGCGCATCGCACAGCTCACATTAGTGCGGCACCTCCGACCTACATAGCGCACACACACTACGACTCTCCCGCGGCGACCTACTGCAAACAGTTTGTAGTGCACCCCGTGGGCCCTAGAAACAGCACCGAGAGGAGCACCGAGCACCCCGAAAACGCCACGGTTTACGCTTCCTTCGCTTATCCCCGCAGCCTGCCCATTTCAAGACTGGATTGAAGTTTGAGAGGGCAAGAAGGGAGTGACGAGCTATTCAGCACCACCGAGACAGCAACAATCACTAATCGTCTGGATACCAAACAAATCCAATACAGGTACACATCACCAGTACAGTTACCAACATCAGTGTCTGGTCCGCCGCGCGAGTTGGTGGTCCACTGAAGCGTTACCACTGGAGTCCACCAAAGTCTACCCGCAGTCGCCCCCTGCGGCCCACTGCGCCCACCAGGACCATCTGCATCCAGCAAGCCGGCTGCGCTGGGGCTGTAATCCCTGCCGCTGGATTGGACGGCCATCCGCTGTAAGTGGGAGTCATTGACTGCAGAAGCGGCCTCCTCAGCGCATTTCCATCCACTAACATTACTGCGCAGGGTTCCTCCCAGGGCGCCGACGAGCGTGCCCAACACCAATCCGCGACTCATCATCACCGGGGGCGCTTCTCCCTTGTTACTCGGATGCCTTCAGCAATCCCGGTCATAGTGACCCCAGCGGGTGAGTGTGTCCATGTCTTATTCTTATTTTCTCACTCCCCGTCCGTCATCGCAAGTTCCTCAACTTTGTTCATTGTCTTATAGAGACACTGTCTTACCTTGCCTCCCCTTACCTCTCTTTTCTCTTGATAGAATTTGCCATCAAGAATCTCCCTTTTTAATACTGCGTACCTCCTTTGTCACTTCGCATTCTGCCACACCCTACCTGTACCCTGCCTCGACCTTACCGCTATGCGATACGTACCACTTTCGACTTGACCTTGCCTCCTGCTTCTTTACATCATCATCGCCTCCTTTCTCTTTCCCGACAAACACGTCAAAGGAATCAAGCTTACACAATTCTTCTTTTCTCCTATTCAGACGCTGGTCGCAAACAATCCAAACAGTCGGCCTTGGCCAAGCTTGTCATGCATAGTCTCCTTGGTCTTTCACCATCCGCGTCGCCTAGGTCTTCGCCTAAGTCTCCGGTGCCTTCCTCGTCATCCACAGCCGTCGAATCTGATGCAAGCTTCGCCGTTTTACCTCCTCCTATCGACGATGATCACCTTCCTCCGCCTTTGATGCATTCAATGGCCGCAGCCTTGCGAGGCTTGAGCGACTTGACGGATACTCCTCCCTACGCGCGCAGTGTCACCTCAACCGCACCCAGCTCGCCGCGCATGTAAGTGCAACTCTTAATTTGGTTGAATTTTGTCGCAAGGCCACCACAACCACCGGCCTCGGTCTCGGTGGTCGAGGGCCCGTCAATCCCTTATCGAGCGAAGCGTCAAACTGACTCATGGAAAACAGCCCCCCAGTGCGCCAGAACTCGGGCAGTCAAACCCCGAGAGTGCGACCCCATGCGACGACGCTTAATATCCCTGGCATGACCCGCTCCCGGGTCTCGCCCGATGGAAGAATTCCCAGAAGAGACGTCGCCGCCAAACTGGTTATTGTTATGGTCGGTCTGCCTGCGCGAGGAAAATCGTACATCACAAAAAAACTGCAACGGTATTTGTCGTGGCAGCAACATGACTCGCGCATTTTCAATGTCGGCAACCGAAGACGTGTAGCAGCAGGACGCAGGGTTCCCGTGCATCCTAGGTTGCTACCGGAGCCAGGGCATCTAGACCCTCCCGTTCAAGCTGCTGCTATTCTTCTAAATGGCGTTCCCGCGCCACACGAGGAGACTCCCCCGGAGCAGAGGGAACCCGAGCTTTTGGACCTGAACGATGCTGAAGGCAAGGAGAAGGATGAAATGGACCAGTCTGCTCAATTCTTCGATCCTAAGAACGAAACCGCGGCTGCCCTGAGGGAACAGGTCGCTATGGACACTCTGGATGAGCTACTGGACTACCTGCTGCTCCATGGCGGAGCTGTCGGGATTCTCGATGCCACTAACAGCACCGTTGAGCGGCGCCAAAATATCGTTAATCGCATTCGACATCGAGAGCCTAAGCTCGGAATCCTGTTCATTGAAAGTATTTGCCACGACCCTAATGTGCTCGAAGCAAATATGCGCCTGAAGCTAGCTGGTCCTGATTACCGCGACAAGGACCCCCAGCAGTCCTTGGAGGATTTTAAGAAGCGAGTTGCTGCGTACGAAAGTGCCTATGTTCCTCTCGGTGACTACGAAGAACAACATGACATGCAATACATTCAGGTTCGTTCTCAGACTATAAACTTCATCGTCGGTCAGCCCACTAATAATCTTCTAGATGGTCGACGTGGGTAGAAAGCTGGTGCAGTACCGTCTAAAGGGCTTCATGAGCAACGGTATCAGCCATTATCTTGCCAGTTTCAACCTTGCTCCTCGACAGATTTGGATTACACGACACGGTCAGAGTGTCGATAACGAACTTGGCAAATTGGGCGGTGACTCGCATTTGACTGAACGGGGTCATTATTACGGGCTCGCTCTTCACAGGTTCATCACTTATAAGCGCAAGCAATGGCTTATTGAGCAGAAGAGCAAACTTGCTCAGGCCACATTTCCTCCTCTTCCCGGCGACAACACTCCTCCTTACCCAGAAATGAACCGGGACCTGGATGACAAGAATTTTTGCATTTGGACCTCAATGCTTCAACGAAGCGTGGATACAGCCGAATACTTTGAGGCCGATGATGATTACGACGTCAAGAACTGGGAGATGCTCAACGAAATGAATGCAGGCCAATTCGAAGGCATGACATATGCCGAAATCGCAAAGAGCCATCCAGAGGAGTATTCAAAACGAGCGAGGGATAAGCTCGACTACATTTACCCTGGCGTTGGTGGTGAGGGCTACTTGCAGGTTGTCAGCCGCTTGCGCGACATGGTTCGAGAAATTGAGCGCATTGAGGATCACGTTATGATCATTGGGCACCGATCCGTTTGTAGGGTATTGATGGCTTACTTTATGGATCTCTCCCTTGCGGACATCACTGATATGGATGTTCCTTTGGGCATGCTTTATGCCATTGAGCCTAAGCCATACGGCATCGCGTTCCACGCGTACAAGTACAACGAGGTGCAGGGATGGTTTGACGAGATGCCCAACTATAAGCCACAGAAGACCTCTCGTCGAAGTGTTTAGGTCACTGATCTCGACGCCACTTTCAACCTTTTACCGGATACTGTCCGGTGTGTACAACAGTTTCAACAACCTTGAGCGTCTTTAACTATTTTGGGTATTGGACAATACGGAACAAATTTCTTTCTGCTTTTTTATCGAATGGCGTTTATGGGATACGGCTTTACGATGCTACGCAACTGGGGGACCATCGCATATCAATGGAACGGGACAGCGACATAAACAAAGGAAAACAACGGTGGCGGCATGGGCGTTTTCCGTTCGATTGATAAAGAGATACCTCCGATCTCGTGGTACGACTTTGCGAATCGGCTTTTCCTTTTTTTTTTCTTCAATTTTTTCTTTATCCTTTTTCCTTTTACAGATGTTTTATTGAACATTTTTCCTTGGTCTGGAACACGGGAACTACTTTTCCTTAGGATTGAAGTCAGCTCGGGCTGCGGTCTGGTCTGGGAGTACAACAAGAGTACTTGGTCTACAACTTACAAAAACGGGGTACTCCATTGGCGTTGCTATTCTTTTTAACACGATACCGTCTTCTATGTCTTCCTTGTCGACTTGGGAGAATTATAAAACAAAAGGGGGAACACAACTTCTTGGGATGGGATAGATGGTATACGTTAGACGCTACGCATTGCGGCGTCACATTTTTTCAACGCGCAAACAGACTAGGCAAAAGCCCCTTTCATGCAAAGGAATCGCTTGTGGGCTATAGTGATCTTTGCTATATAGAACTTCAACATGCGAATCATCTCTGCAACTTTAGGTGTTTGGTTTTATCTTGTGACTCGCGACTTTCTCCTTGAAACTAACCGCGTGCACATTGTTCACTTGTACATCCTTTTTATATGATTGATGAAGAGAATATACAGTCTGTCTACTCCATATTCTGTCTAGAACTCCCAAATATGGTATATATGTACCAAAGCTTTTGGCTAACCGTAAATCCCGAACGCCATGCCATGTTATGCCCATTGCAATACAACCGCAAGTCTAACTCTCCATTTTGCGGCTTCATTTCATAGGAGAAACATCAACCCCAATCCTACTTTTCTCTTGCCAGGACCATCTTTTCTCTCTCGCCCTTTCTCCTGTCGAACTGTTTCTTGGAGTGGCGACGCTCATTCTCCTCACGACGCTTGAGACTCTTGAGTTCCTCGGACTTGATCTCGCCGGCCTTCTTCAGAACATTGGGGATGTGGCGATGGCGCTTGATTCGGCGAATCTCGGGCATGTGTTCGAAGCGCTTGACAAGGGAGTCGTTATACTCGAGAGCCTGGCGTTGACGGGTTGACTTGATGCCCTCACGGTGGGAGGCATTTGCGCGCCACAGACGGATATTGCCGTCGTCGGAACCTGAAAGCACATACCGGGCATCAGGGGTCCAGCGAGCAGCCATGACACGCTGCATGCGCTTGGTGTGGTAAATGTCGCGGGAATGGCCGCGGTCGCGTTGCCAGAGACGAACGGTACGGTCCCAAGACGCAGAGACGAGTTCCTCGCCGGTAGGGGAGAATTCAACGTCCATGACGGCGGCAACGTGGTCCTTGAGAACGTTGCGGGCGCGGTCGAACTTGCGCATGTCGAAGAGGTAGATGTTGTGGTCCTCGGAGGCAGTAGCGAAGTTGAAGGCCTCCATTGGGGACCAGGCGATGCGGTTGCTGGCGAAGTTGAGGACCGTTTTGGTGACGGGTGTGGAGGTACGGAGGTCATAAATGACGATGGAGCGGTCGTTGGAGCACGACGCTAGGACTGACGTCTCGACTTGGTTGAAGGCGACATCGGTGATGGTGTCAATGGATGTTGGCCAGTGTAGCACTTCAGGAGCAGCTGTATGTCGCTCCAGGTCGTAGATTGAAATTACACTTGAGGCAGCCGCAAAGGCGTTCTTGGATCGGTGATGCGAGAGACTGGTAAACGCTCCAGAACCGAGCCATGATGATATGGGTGAGGCCTCGGCGGGAGTGTTGTAAGGATCGAAAAGCTTAATGGAGCGGTCGGCGCCGCAGGTCAGGAGTTTCTGGTCCCTCGTCCATTCGAGGCCCTTGACGATGTTCTCGTGGGCGGTCGTGTGCCAAAGTTCATCCCGATCGGCCAAGTCCCAGACTTTGATCACACCATCACCACTGCCACTGGCAAAATGCTCGAGAGAGTTAGGATCCTTGGCAATCGAGTAGACACCATCGACGTGTCCGCGACCTAGCTGACCGACAAATGGCTGGGCGTGCATGCGCTCGAGCTTGACAGCAGTGAGAGCTCGCTTGTACTCGCGGGCTCGTTCGAAGGGGTGCAGGGCCGAGTCGAGATTGCGGGGCTGCTTGGTCACATCGGACCCGGCAGGCTGTTGCGCCGATACTGAGCGGCTGAGGGCCTTGATCTTCATGACTGAGAATGGCGGTTGAATAGATTTAGAGTGATCTTCTCAATCGCCTTTTGTCGTCGCTTTGGCAATGGCGGGGAGTTTTTTTCTCTCTTATCGGATTAGTGTCATGCAAGGCGATAAGCAGTTAGAGCACCCGGATTAGTAATATTCCGCGATAAAGGTACTTTGAATAGGTCGCATGTGGTGCGTATTGGAAAGCAGGAGCCTCTTTGCTTCCTCGCGAAAAATCGCCTTCAACAACATCCTTTGTGCGCCATCTACGACTACGGCTGACAAACACGAGACTACGAGCGCGCCCAGCTTCGAACGTATTAAAATATAATTTGCGCGGATATCGCGTTCCATTTTACGTCTTCCACCTTGCTTGCCGCCCCGCGGCGCGACCTTGCCAAAATGGACGGCATGAACTACGACCCCATGGCTATGGACGGGGAGCCTGAGCAGCCCCAAGTCAAGATCTCCGCGGTATGGGAGGCCCCTTCCCCTCGGTGCCTCCTTGCAGTGAGATTGAGATGAATCTGACATGATACGAAATCCAGGCCGATCACACGCACGTTGACTTTGAGCTTTCCAAGACGAACCTTTCCTTCGCCAACGCCCTACGACGAGTCATCCAGGCCGAGGTGCCGACCATCGCGATCGATCTAGTAGAAATCGAGGTCAACAGCTCCGTGCTAGCCGACGAATTCATTGCCCATCGCCTGGGCCTCATTCCCCTCGATTCGAAAGGAATCGGGGAACTTAACTACTCTCGTGACTGTGACTGCGAACAGTACTGCGAACAATGCAGTGTCACACTCACGCTGCACGCCAAGTGCACCTCTGACGAGATCATGAAAGTGTATGCCCGCGACCTCGTCGTCGATGGCCGACAAGCCAACTCCCTCGGAAGCCCAGTTATCAGAGATCCGGATGGATATGGTTGTCTGATCGCGAAGTTGCGGAAAGATCAGGAGTTAAAGATTAGTTGCATTGCCAAAAAGGGTATTGCTAAGGAGCACGCAAAGTGGATGCCGACGTCCGCAGTTGGTTTCGAGTATGATCCTCACAACAAGCTGCACCACCTGGATATGTGGTTCGAAAACGATACCGACCCTGAGGTTGAATGGTGAGCTGATTTAGTTATTTTCCGCTCAAGGGTGATACTGACAACCTGTAGGCCGAAGAGTAAATATGCTCAATGGGAAGAACCGGCCCAAGAGGGTGAGGCGTTCGATTACGATGCGGTCCCTAACAGGTTCTACTTCGAGGTAGAAACGTCAGGCAACATGGAGCCTGATCAGATCGTCGAAAGTGGCATTCGTATTTTGCAACAAAAAATTGGTGGTCTCCTTAAGAGTCTGGACCCCAGAAAGTATGGAGGCGAAGAGCCTGTCGAGTTCGATGGCCCGCGCAGTCCCGATATGAACATGGACGGTGGCACAACTCCCTGGGGACAGGATGGCGGGTACACTTCTTACGGCGGCAACGCGACAGCATATGGTGGGGGTATGACGGCCTATGGCACGACGCCGTATGGCCAATCGTCATGGCAGTAATGGACGAAGGCGTTTCATGGGTTGGGCAAAGTGTGTTTCCTTATCAAAGCAAATGGTTTGGTTTGTGGGTTGATGGTCCTGGATTCTGTAATAGTATTCGTAAAGCATAGCATGGTCGAAAAATGGATTCCCCCTCGGATGCTTACTTTGGAGACGGTAGAGCAGAGGAAACGAAAAAGCCCCCCCCCAAAAAAAAAAGAAACACCAAAATAAAAGGGAGCTATGGCATATCCAAAATCCTGATAATATTCATGCTAAATACCCCATCGGGGTCCAATCTTCGTCGTCTCTAATGTGCTCAAAGATAAAAAAAGTACAAAATGGGAGACTTGAAACGGAATCCCCCTTTCGAGGCCTCATATACCATTACATAAACGCCATCAAGGATGCAACCTATCTCTTTCTTCTCTCTCTATATTCGCGGAAAACGAAAAACGCCGAATATGCCCTTCTTACCTCTCCGGTCTAAGTTTCCGGTCTACAGTTTCTGATCCTCTATGCCCTGCACCTTGCGGTAAACATTACGGTGCATCTCTAGGAAGACAAATGTGCAAATAGTTTGCCTGTTTGTGTGTTAATGGACTGTCAGTGTTAGGAAGCGACGGGATGATAGAAACGTACGGTCCAAGCCTAAGAAAACTGGGCACCCATCCCTTGAACATCCACCTAAGGCCATCGGTCCTGGAGAGGTCGCTAACTATGTGCATGACACCGTGACTTTGAGACGAAGACATGACGCGGGTCTTGATGACGTCGATGGGACTACAGACAGTCGCAGCAACCAGGCCAGCCAGAAAAGACGCCGAAAAGTGTGTCGTCAAGTTATCCTCGAGCGGCGTGTACTTGAGCAATAGGCGCTTGGCAACGTCGTAGCTCGCAAGCTGACCCGCCGTCATGAAGGCGGCTCGGGTACTGTTGGGAAGCCATCCACGAAACCAGCTGCGAGGACCTTCCTCGCGACCCATTCGAATCATGCCGTCGATAGCATGCTTGTAGTTTCGGCGTTCGGCGGGAGGGAGGGCGGCGTCGTGTTGCATACGAACGTTGAGGACATCAGCGAAGTTACCAGCGATGCCACCGACGAACCCGGAACCAGTGGCAAGGGCGATGAGCATGGGGAACGAGGGCTCTTGGCCGGTCTTGGTCACGATGCGCATCTTCAAGTCCTCGTAAATACCAAAACGCGCCGTCGAATAGGTCATCTGGCGAAGCAGCGAGGCCGAGATACCGTTGTAGAGACCCAGAGGACCGGCGGTGCGGAGGATGTGGACGAAGGTGCCGGCCATGTTCTTTGGCGCATTACCGGTGCGCATCTGAAGACGGACCTGGGAGGTTCAATGTAAGTACTTCATGATCTATAGTATAAGTCGGTGTAGGAAAAGAAGGTGCCGTACCTTGACTGTGACAGCGCTCAACGGTCAGTTATTATTCTACTTGAAAATCTGAGCCAACACGGCTTGGCGAATAGACAAGACATACCAAGATCCAGAGGATGGGTGACGCAGGCGGCCATACTACTGGCACTTCCTCCGAACCAGAAAGGATACCTGATCGAAGCCTTTTTCTGCTGCGGCTCTTGTGCCTTCGCCTTGACAGGCTGCGCGTCGTGGGAGTACGAGGCGCTCATGTTGGACGTTGACGACGATGGCGAGCTTGCAGGCGATAACGGCGATTAAAAAAAAAAAATAGCTAGAAGCTGTTTCTAAGGAGCGATAGATATTCTCGACATTCCCGCAGATAAGAGAGGGGTTTTCTTTTGAAACGAGGAGGGGAAAACAGGTGCTTTTTGATCATTCGGGGGTTGGTAGGAGTCCGTTCATGTGCGGGTATGGAGAAGGGGGGGGAGAGTGGTCAAGAAGCTGGGTTTGAACTGACGATATTTCGCACTGATGATATGGACAGTGATTTGATTTTCCGGGGGTCCGGCCGCGGAGTGTCATCCGAAGCAGGGATCGTCGACCAGCGGCCGATGAGAACACGGCGCCGGGCGGCCGAAGCGCTGGAGAAAGCACCCAGTTCACCTGGAACCGTCTTATCATCCACTGCAAGGTCAGTGAAGGGGTGCCAGTTTTTAGTGGGTAACGGCTGGCCACGGTAACTTCGGGGGGGCGTGGTCGCGGGAGTGGTCACGGCCGGACGGGACAGTGGAGGGGCACAAAGTTAATCCGAATGGCCAACCATGACTGCATAGTGATAATCGGCTGAGCTCAATCAACTTTTTGTTTGCTGCGAAGATCGGTTCCGAGATCTTTTTAGCTTCACCCACGATACCTTTCACCAGCCATTGGCCGTTGCCGTGGCCCCTATTTGGCCTGGAAAGAAAAATTACAGCTACAGAGCATTGCAAACATGAGAGTTCAAGTCTCGGGCATGCGCTGCCTGTGGGGCAATTCCTCACGGCTCCTTCATGTGTCCCGCCATGCTGGGAGCTCGGTGTTGCTGCGATCAGCTTGCGTCGCGCGAGCCTACTCCTCCTCAAGTCAGTCCAACACTGGCTCTGTAAACTCAAAGTGAAATCGCTGACGATATATTTTGTTCCATGGTAGCTTCTTCAAACAACTCACAATCGAAGCCTAGCTCCGTGACAATCCGAGGCCAGACCTTCTCGACCGATCCCGCTTGGTTCAATGCCCCAGCCAACGTCTTAGATGCGACATCGCGAAAATTGCATCTTCAAAATGACCATCCTATATCCATCACCCGTCAAATTATCCAATCTAACTTTCCTGCCTCGACCTTCAAATCTTATAACGAATTCAGCCCCGTGGTGTCAACGGCCCAGAACTTTGATTCGCTAGGATTCCCCCAAAACCATCCTGGAAGAGCTCTATCGGACACATATTACATCAACAAGGAAACTCTCCTCCGAACGCATACCAGTGCGCACCAGGCTGACACTTTCCGTGCAAATGAGACTGACGGCTACTTGATTGCGGCCGACGTCTACCGTCGCGACGCCATTGACCGGAGCCATTACCCCGTTTTCCACCAGATGGAGGGTGCCATGTCTTGGGATCGCGATGTGGTGCCCGATAGTGACATTGCCGCTGCTGTGTGGAGGGATGTTGAGAACCTGCCCAAACATGACATCCAGGTCGATGACCCGAACCCTACGATACACCCGGAGCGAAATCCTCTCCAAGACGCACATCACTCTGCTGAAGAGGTGGAGGCTATCAGCGCTCACTTGAAAAAGTCTCTCGAGGCCATGGTTGTGGATGTCTTCACGAGGGCAAAGGAGGCGGCTATAAAGGAGGATCCCAACTTTGTGGACGAGCCGCTTCAGATGAGATGGGTGGAGGCTTACTTCCCCTTCACTAGCCCTTCGTGGGAGCTTGAGATCTACTATGCGGGAGACTGGCTTGAGGTTCTTGGCTGTGGGGTGGTTAAGCAGGAACTCTTCATTAATGCTGGAGTTCCCTCGCGCCTCGGCTGGGCTTTCGGCATCGGCATCGACCGCATTGCAATGCTTCTCTTCAAGATTCCAGATATTCGACTTTTCTGGTCTAAGGACAACCGATTCTTGTCTCAATTTGAGGGCGTTTCCGGCGACCTCAATAAACTTAAGCGTTTCCAGCCCTTCTCCAAGTACCCACCCTGCCCCAAGGATGTATCCTTTTGGCTGAGCAACAAGCCAAGCACGGAGACCGGTGCTTTCCACGAGAACGACGTGATGGAGCTTGTGCGAGATGTGGCAGGCGACGTGGTTGAAGACGTGCGGCTGATTGATGAGTTTGTTCATCCCAAGACGGGGCGCAAGAGCATGGCGTATCGTATCGTATATCGCAGCCTGGAGCGTACACTCACCAACGAAGAGGCAAACAACTTCCACGAGGGCGTCCGCAAGGCTCTTGTTGAGAAGCTGAGCGTCGAACTACGGTGAGGGCCTTCATCTGGTGTACTCGTTCGTGTACGGAAGCGTGCAAGATGACATTAGACCGTGAATCTCGTTTACTAGTTAGTGCAACGAGAGGGAGACGATGGCTGAGCCGCAACTGTGGAGTAGCTGAAGAGCGGAGAGGCGAAGACTCATTTCCAGCCTGGTATAGTAGACCCCGAGCTGACAGACGCAAGGGCCTAGGGCGTGTGTAAGACTTTTGCAGATAGCGTGGCGAGCGGCGTTTGTAGATGTACGGCATGTTGAAAGAGATGGGGATGAAAATGCGGTTGAATTGTATCATCACTACCTGTACAGTACGTTCCTTAGCTTAGCCCACATTACTGGAATGATTGAAAGACACAGATCAAGTTAGGGTTTCTTCAGCACTGCATTCAATGCCTCGGCGCATTCAAACTGAGCGGGTAACTCTGTATACAGGAACTTGCTGCGCCATGTCAGAGGCCTCGTCGTCGGAAATTGTCCAGACGAAACAAGCCAAGCCACGACAGACGACTGCCACTGCTGTTTAGTGAGCCCGAAAAGCTGCGCATTGTATTGAACTGCTAGCTTTGACGCGAAGAAGCGAGTGGAGAGGATGAGGCTATGACAGTGACGAAGTTATTGTGTTGTTCATTTCGTCCCAATGACCCGGATCGACGTTGCAGGCGCACTGTGACGTGCGAGGCGGTGCTCAGCCACAGGGGCTCACCACAACAAACTTGAAAGCGCTACTGTACCAAGCTCATGGGTCTCTGCGAAGCAAAATGAGTGGATGAGATCATGAGCTGCCTTCGGAGGGCCTCCAGCATGTGGGGCGCTGTGTCAGAGAACCCCTGTGGCTGGTTTTTGTGGCGCTTTTTTATCTTACGTCTATTCAGTTGATGCAGGAGTTAAGGCACTTGGGAGATGAAGATTTCAAGGTGTGTATTGAAAAGGGCTCGTAGGGCTCGTAGGGCTCGAGGGGGTATGCGAGTTTACTGGTAATAAGGGACTTGGAAGGATAACAAGCTCGTGTTCACCATTGTGTTGGCAGGGTGGTGACGCTTCGGGTGACCCATAGGAACAAGAGTCCAGGGAATGATTGGAAGTGAGTTCTAGACAGTAAAACGCCTACTCAGAATATCTATGGCACCAGTATGGCACCAGTATGCTTTTTGTTGGTTTCAAATAATTACATTTGTATATCTATTCATAATATGCACGGTCGACTAACATGCATCTAGTATTGCACATTTCACTCACTAGTGTTGCATATTGGAAGCAAAACTCTGCTCCCTGTTGGTTGGTTGGCCAGTCTAGTAGTCAGAATCCATCAGTCAAAAGGGTCCCGCGTTGGGCTTGGGTCACTTGATATTGTATTTCCTCTGAGGGTATTCTCGTCTATTAACTAAAATTGGGACATCCAACTGTAAATAGAGCGGTTGTATGGGTTGGTTGACCATATCAAGGCAATTTGATAGCTTTTGTCTCCGGGGTTACAACTTGAGGTCAAGGACGGACGGACTCGACTCAACAGACGCCCTCTAACCGCAATAAGCTTCCTGCGCGAGGATCGGGTGAAAAATCAACCGCCCGTATTCACTCGATGCGGGGGTCTGGATGGCTATTTGACGGATCTCGGACCATCAGATCTCGCGGCGGGTAAGCAGTGCCAGGGGCCAACATACGCTTAGGCAGACGCGCCAAAGTCCTCACTTACAGCCCGGCTCTGAAGGATCGAGCTAGTTTTTGCCCACATAAAGCTGTGTCTCGGGTATAGCTTTGAGTCTGCCTGTTAATTAGTGAAGCTATCGCAACCTGGGGTGAGCTGAACGCCTAGGGCTGGACATGCAGAAAGCATTCTAAGCCCCCGGTTGGTTGGGCTCTCTGCGAGGCAAAGGACAAACCCGCTGGATCGAGAGATTTGTACGATCATTTGAAAAAGCTCAGGACTCCCTAGAAGCGGGGGTGAGGCTGTACCACAAATTAATACGAAAGGAGACTAAACATCCTGAGTAGATGGAAACGAGCATGATGGAACTCCTGGACCAAATGATTAAGTAGGCGTGTTGGTTGTAGCCGTCCTATTCTGCTATATGACAGTGGATATCTTTACTCTTGGCTGTTGGGGATGTGCTCAGGAATGAGGAATCGAACGACGATGTAAGAAGCGGAAGAGAAGTGATGCTCGATCCTTCAATATGTTGCTGTGTTGGTGGCTCATTCTTACTGTTCACCTATCATTCCCACTAGTAGAAGGGAGATGGGGAAAGGAGCCCTTTCAACCACCCACACCGCCATAATTCTTTACCCCTCTCCTGAGACGATGAGGAATCATGGGATATGCAAATCCAACCTCTTCTCTATCCTCTCTACCGACTCACCTCCCTAGAAGGGAAATCGTGTTGCCATCGAGGCGGGCACCACCAAGAACAATGGCACAATTCCCTCCATGTCTCAAAAACCTAGCAAGATTTTGCGCATATGATCACACTTGGAACAGTTTGCCAAGAAATCAAATAGTGAGGGGAAACCTGTTTGATATGCGCTGTTTTCTTGATTCGAGCGTAGCAAAAAGCTTTTCTGTCTTGCGGTCCCGAATGTCCGAACACAGCCCCCCGAGATGCCGTGATACATGTCGGATGAGGAGATCGCGAGCTTGTAAGTGGCGCATCCCCAGGTGTCTTGGCGAAAGACGCATGCAGTAGTTTGATGCAAGGTGTTAGGGGGTGGTTAACCTTGCTTGGTCTTATCCAGTAATATTGGAGCAGTTGGTCGTTGGTTGACAAAATACACGAGTTACAAGATCTTGAGCCAACCCCTCCTGGTATGGTCACAGTTTTTGTATCGGCAAGGGTCCCACAAACCCTCGCTACAAATTGCCAACCGTTGGGAAAGGCAGGGCGTTTTCCTGTTCTGTACTCGAAGCTCGGATTTCCCTCTTGAGGGAGCCAGTCAGATGATACAAGGTGAGACGACAATGACCTTGGGGGTTGTGCTGGGGTTGTGCTTGGCGGGGATTGGGGTAGTGTGATGGAGTCTGGTGGTCATTGCTCGAGACTTTCACAGCCTTGATGGAGCGCAAGTATCAAGGTCTAGAGGATGATGGCTCCGACAAGAAAGAAGGCTATGTTATGCTCTGGTATGCCGTGCCAACCTCGTTGCTGAGAAATGAAATTATCTGATAATATAATCATGAGTCAACAATACTGAGATAGATGTGGCTGCTCACTCCTTTTGTTCGACACAGCCCTCTCTCTCTCTTTCTCTGCTAACTTACGCTCCCCCCGAACAGCCCAACAAGCAGGCGGAGTAGAAGGAAGCAGTGAAGGTGAACATTCAAGCACTACAAAGTATACGTAAAAAACTAAAGGCTTGAGATTGAAAGGGGGGGGTTTTTTTTTTGCCTTCATTTGATGAAGAAGTCTTCTGCGGTAATGGAAATTGCGCGGGCGAAGTCGGCAGTGGCCAATTATTATGGAGCAATATTAACGGATCAAGGTCCTGAACTCGCCGTCGCCGTCGCCGTCGCCGTGTGTCCCGAGGCTTCGATTCAACCCACAAGCCGATCATAGTTTTTCTATGTGTACGCGTGTACCTTCACATCCGGAAAAGAGAAGAAAGGGGGATATTCGTAACTGCGGTACAGATTTAGGCGCTGGAGGCCGTAGTTTGAGGACAGAGAAGGATCTTGACAGTGCGAGCCTGGCGCGCTTCATCGATTCACTGGGCGTTTCCGCGTTGGGGGCTTGACGGCCAGTAGAGACCGCCCTGTGAGTCTCCGTCAAGCGCCCTGCATCTCGCGCCCCTTCTGAAGCCGCTGTGTTTGAGTACGTTATAGGCGTTGTGCTCTCTTCGGAACGATTCTACCATAGCTAGCCGCCTACAATGGGCCAACCTCAACCTCCCAACATGTTCCAATGTTTCACTATCCCTCCACATACTTCGAATCCTCATCAATTTCTGCAGAGCACAGCCTCATCTTGAACAGTCATTTGGGCTTTACGAATACGTCTTTTACTTTGCATCTGCGTACGAACTCGGCCGACCAAAGAACATGTCTCCACTTTCCGTGGCCACCGCTAGGTGTCTTTGTGTGCTGTAATTACTGTACCTGTACGGCACTTTGTATCGGCCTCTGGAGCCCTTATTATTAATTCCACCCCACCTCTTTTAGGCTCTTCGTCTGTCGGCGGCGAGTTCGCCCTCACTGGACAGCTTCGTTTGGCTGTTTCGGTACGTGGCCACTGGGCGCAGCGGCTTTTGCAATCCAATCCGTTAACCCACTGCAAACCTTCCGCTCCAGGGACTCCCACTTGCCACACGCCCCACGGATCCCCTGGGCTTGGCTTTGGGTTGCTAGAGCCTACTAACCCTGCCCGAGTCCGTGTGCCGTCTGGGGCGAAGCACATGGAGGTGGAGGGAGGGAACATCGGGCTCTTTCTGAATGCATACATATATATCGACCTACCCGATCACCCTCCTACTCTTCCATCTGCACCCACCACAAACCAACAACTCGAAATTGCAAATCGCCTTGCGCTCAAGATTCTTGCATTTCCATCACTCACTTCAAAAGAAACACAACTCAACTGGTACACTTGTGACGAGCAAGGTATTATCAACCCCATATTACCTAATCTGGTAACCTCAAACACCAACCTCCTCTCCACTCATTCTCACATCGATCAACTCTACGAATACTCTGTGCTGTATACCTTCAACCTTCTCAACCTCAACAATTATTCACACAATGTCAAACAACATGGAGTCTTCAGCACGCCCTTCGCGCTCCTCTTCTAACGCCTCGCGCCGTTCAAACCTCTCTCTCGACCTCTCCAACCTTCCGCCTCCAAGCTTGCCTACACCTCCCTCAAACACCCTCCTCTTCACCAACCTCGACGACAAGGATATTTTCCTGCCCGAGAACCTCCAGACCATTCGCGACTTGATCTCTCAGACCGCCCCCATGCACTCCTTTGCCCCGCTGAAGTCCTTCCGTCGCATTATCATCTCCTTCTTCGACGAGCAGGCCGCCATCGACGTCCGCCAGATTTGGGACTCGGAGTTGCTCCTCGGCCAGCAACTCAAGATCTATTTTGGACAGCCTACGCCTATTAATGCTCGCGATGAACATCTCGCTCTCCCCGACGCCGGGAAGCTCTTCTTCATTTCTCCCCCACCTAGCCCCCCTCACGGCTGGGAGGACCGTCTCGAGGGTGCTCCCAACAAACTTGTCCATGCTGAGGATCTCGCCGAGGCCCTAGCCAAGTTGCATCACCGTCCCCAAGCCGTCGATAACTCGTCCTCTCCCGTGACACCCCCGGATTCGGCGCTCCCTGGTCGCACCCGCTCGCGCTCTTCGACTCTCATCTACAAGCCCAATGAGAACACCACGATGCCAGCCGTCTTCGTCGAAGACATGACTGACGAACCTGAGGAGGCGAGCCCCATCGATGATAAGCCTATCATGGCGCACACCTCGCGCCCCCCTGTCGAGCTCATCCACGATGCTTAAGTGAAGTAACGGCGAAATCGGTATAATGGAAGTGGTACATAAGGGCTTGAACCGGTAATTTGGCATTTCTCATACTACATTTTGCGGAACGGTTGGGCGCGACGAACAGGCGGTGTTTCATATTACCAGGGTACGAGATGCACGGTGGAGTTTTGTTATATCATAAATCAGGTCATCATTGTTCGAATTGGATTTTTGTTGCGTGGGAATTGGGAAAATGAAGAATTGTTTAGCAAGCCTACAATAAAGGTAGGCTCTTTCTCACAAGGAGGTTCAGCGATGGAGGAGCAGCCCTGCCTGATCTCAAGTATGCGGCTCTCGTCTCATAGAACCTCATGTACACTAGATAGCTAGCCTTTACATGGCAGCGACAGTATTACCACTAAGTTCTGGGAAATATTAAATTACCATAATTCTGAAATCACAATGCTCCCATATATCTGTGACATATATGACTTGTAAAAGACCGAATTCCGTAAGTTGCCCAGTTCGTATGCCTTCATGGCTCTTCCGCCTCGGATTGCCCGGCTTGGCCGTAAATTTCATTTCTGTCACAAGCGAACTTGGCCTCTTGAATCCTAGACAAGGCATTGCAACACTTGTGGCTCGGCAATTACTGACGGGAGCAATGAGTTCGGCACAGCCCGAAGCAAATTGGTCACGCTCACTATTAGCCTGACAACAACAAGTACAAGCCTTGCCTGAGCGCTTTGTCATCCACGGTGCTGACTTTTTGGTGGCGAGATCCTCACGCCCAGTTCAGTAAGCATACCGAAGCCGTGGGGTGTGCCGGGAAGGCAAACTTAATGTGCCCTCCGATGCCTCCGAATCCTTTATAGTAATCATTTAATTGGTAGTGTCCTTGACCTTCCGCGGCACTGACGTTAGCGAACGCATGTCTTGCAGCACGACAGCCAGAGATATTCAACCAAAAGGAGAAAAGAAAAAAACAAAAAGGGAGATGGACAGAAATTTATGACATGGTGAATAGTTGAGGGAGAACGTAAGTTAATGGTCCACCTACATGGTCCATATCTTACTGCGTAGAAGCTGGCAACCTAGGGTATATGTAACTTAAAAACATCAAAACCAGGCATTGTCTCTAGATAATTACGCAATAGCACTAGCGGGGGTGTTTCAATGCCAAGGCTCGCTAGAACGCTGCTACTGAGTTGATACAGTTGCGCGACGAGGAGTTCTCTTGGAGCATGAAAGGGTGGAACGCGGAACGCGGCAGTTAGAATGTTGTTGACTAGGATCCTCAAGTTGCGAAAAGGCATCGCCTCCGTAGTCATGACGGATTCTACCATTGCTTTGACCCTAGCTGGTGTAGTCATCCAATCCGCCGGAGCCCAACGGATAGCTAGTCCATCTGCAGAGTGCAAGGTAGTCAGTTATCTGCTGCTGTGTCCAATATATCACCTGCGGAGGGAGAGCCATATCGATAACAGCCAGTTGAGTAAACGGAAACAAAGGCCATGCAGTGGATGTCGTTAATTAGGACTCCCAACTTGACGTCAAAATGTTCCAGTTTTTCGTGCTCCAACTGCACGAGACGATGGTGTACAGCGGGGATGAAGAAGCCGAGCCCTGGTGGAAGACACAAGCTCATTTTCACTGTGTTTAATGTGGCCTATGTCCTCGATTACCTCCATAAAGTGCCGGAGAGTCTCCAGGGAGATGCTGAGTAATTTGAAGTCTAGAACCCCTAGTTCCTGATAACTTCTTAACCACCCGCTATGCACCTATTCGTCTTATTCCCAAGTAAAACCTGCGCATTGAATTAATATATCAAACACTACCCTCGTTCAATCTATTCCCAATCAACCCACTCGGGGGTTATTCGGATTTTATTCCAAAGTTGACCCAGAAACTTTTGTATCAATGCACGAGGGTCTCTCTAGTCTTCTTCAGGGCCATGAAGGTATATCTAAGATTTTGGTTCGAGAGGGTCAATCTCATCGAGACGATCCAAAAGCATCAGTTGCAAATTTGTCGTAAGGGTAGAGCAAGTGGGCAATATCAGAGGTAGGCTGGTGCTCAGAAGCCAGGTAGAACCTATGGTTCCAAATGTCCATAGCATCACCCCTTGAAGCACCTATTGTAGAAAACCGGGAGTTCAGTTGAAACTCAAGCCTCCGAGAACCAGATAGGACGAGGTCAAGATCTTTTATATGGCTACCATGGCCCACAACCGAATTCCAGATTCGAGATGCCCAGTGAAATTGACCATGACCGCCAGAATATGCTTGCGTCACTCTCTTTCCAAATTTAGCAGCAATACTGCCCATTTTTTGGAGCAAGAAAGTAAAAACTTCATGGTGTAGTGTCAAGGGTGGGTGACAAGGGCAACATGTCTGCTCGACGATAGGTGGGGAGACATGATGCGGAGCAGTCTGAGGATTGGGGCAGGTTGTGAGAGTATACGAGTCAAGAAACGGTGGGTATCCCTTCTACTGGGCCATCAGGCCATCAGGTCATCAGATCATCAAGTCATGACCGAGAAACGTAGAAGAGAAACATAGAACGGAATCCGCTACCTTCTCTAGAAGGCAACTGGTAAGTCTTGGTGGTTAGGATTGCGGAGCCGTCACTACGTACACATTCCAGGGACCAAAATATGCCAATGGCGAGGTGTTCCGTAGGAAAGGTAGCCAGTAAGCGACCATGGTTCCTCTAGGTCCTCTATTTTATCATCCCGCTGCATGATGAGCTAGCCATTTCCCAACACGAAAGGAACTTGAACTGTCGGTTGGCGGCGCATGTGTGGATCAAAGTCTTTATGATCAACAAGTACTCGGCGAGAGGCCAGGGATAGGCTAATAGTCTATGCTTTGGCTGGGTACGGCGTCTTGGTAGCAGGTGAAAGAAGAAGTAGATGAAATTACTTCGGTGTGAACAACGGAAGTAATACCGATGGCCAAAGCTCAATTTTGAGATTGGCGACGAGATCTCTATAGTTTCACTAGATGATCGATGGGAAAAGATGGTAAGAATCTTAAATTTGACCCACGGAAGGGGTCGCCAGTTTTGGTCCTTGACCGGCGCCAGAAAGGATACGAATCCGCCCGTCTTGAGAGCAGGCTTAACGCCACCAAATCCCTGATATAACACCATCAAGGCCCATGGTCGTAGACCAACACTGTAGCCACCGAATTAGGCTTAACTGCATGTCAGGAATCCGTACTGCAACTTTTATGTGAGGGCGAGTTGAGATAGTCGATAGTCACAGATGCCATGCATCGTTTAGTGTCGCCGTTGTGGGAACGGGTGCGGGAAGCCCAACTGGTTGGTTGGTAGGTTCCATTTTTGCGTAGCTCTTTATGGGTTTAGCTTCACGCTGTTGGTCGGAGCACGGCACCACTTTAGTCCATCGGATAAAACTGGATGTCTGACGAAGATACGTATCTCTATCCGTTTTAGCCCCATTCCATTCAGACCAGTCTCGTTCAGAGTCTAGACCCACTCATTCCATGATGGATCTCAGTTTTGAAGAGCATTGCCCAATTTAGTTCAACTTTTTCCTGCTGGTCCGTTTCAACTACCTGGTTCAATTGCCCATCATGGGTTGCATATGTCGTGTTACGCCATTGCGCTTCTTTATTCAAGGCCTCTCGCAAGTTCACAAACTCGAGGCTTCATCATTTCTTCGCCACCGCGCTCCTCCCACTACAGCTTTCACCTACAACAACCAGCTCGTGACCGCGCGACAGTCTCGGCTTCTCCATTTCTCGCGGCACTTGAACCAAGATGTCAGTGCCAGCGGAGTTTCATCGTCTGAAGCTCCAAAAGAATCAACATCAACTCGCTCGACGACTAGCGAAACTCCTTCGGTAACCGAAAATCGCCAGGAAGCTCTGGAGCCCTCCGAGAACACAAAGTTGGCTGAGCCTTCTGAACCGATCGATTACACTAAATCCACCGCATCCGAGCAACCTGTACCATGGAAGCGAAGCCAGAGACACCTTGACAGTTTCAAATCGACAAGGAACGGCAGGTTTAGAGACGATGGCAAAGGTATCGACAAGCCGGGGAAAACCCCACGTTGGGGTTCCTCAGAAAAGATACAACAGGGAAGGCCTCAGAAGTCTTACGATTCGGATAGTTGGAAACCTACCAGAGATACGAGGCCCCCATCTGTGAAATTCGACGATCCTCAAATCGAAGAAGACAAACCCTTCTGGAGGACTCAGAAGGAAGCTTTAAAAGAAAAATTCCCTGAGGGCTGGAATCCCCGCAAGCGGCTCTCTCCTGACGCCCTTGCTGGGATCCGCGCACTGAACGCTCAGTTTCCCGACATCTACACCACCTCGACCCTGGCCAAGAAATTTGAGGTCTCACCAGAGAACATCCGTCGAATTCTGAAAAGCAAGTGGCAACCCAATGTCGACGAGGAGAAGAATCGCCAGGAACGTTGGTTCAAACGTGGTATGCAGGTTTGGGATCACCAGGCCGCGCTCGGCATGAAGCCACCACGAAAGTGGCGCCTTGAAGGCATCACTCGAGACCCGGAATACCATGCCCGGCGACAAGCAGCTATCAAGCGGAATCGTAATCTGGAAGAGCAGGACGATCGGGATATTCGAGCTAACATGCGCAAGCCATCCGGTAACTCATTCTCAGGCAAGCCATTCTCGAGCAGATCATCGTCAAACAGCCAACATTCGGGCAAACCCTCCGACAAACCCCCTCGATCCTAACGAGTGTACTACTACCTATATTAAAGGGTCTCCGTGTAAGATGTATAGATATATAGACTTGGATATGGTGTCGTGTGTTGTATAAATGTACTATTATATACGTATCCTCCAATAAGCCACATAATGAACAATCTCAAAACAAATATTGATATCCTTATTAATGAGTATGTTGTCATATTCCCGAATGAGTGAACGTTAGAGCTTCTTTAGTTGGTACCACCAATGAACGTCGCTTAGAGAATTTGGCTCCCTGAGCTCACGAACTTGTATTCTAATACCTCAGCAACAACCATAAGCATGGGGAAACTCATTCCAGCATTATTATAGCCGTTCTAGAAATGAAGAGTCTTGGGAAACATGGTGACTCGCACAGAAGAGTTTTAGGGATGTGACGTCGAACTTGAGGGCGGCTCTGGTCGATCAAGCCCGCGCTATCCAATCACAAGCCCAGGAACAGGGGTCCTTCGGCGCTTAGAGATGGTCTCACTTCCACATGCTACGCATCCAACCTCAACCTTGTTTCAACTTTCACCCTCTTTTATCCCCTCTCCCGCCGACGACTGCCAGACTGTTGATATTCTCTCTCTGTTGTCTATTTTCTTCAGGACACGTTCTTTAAACCTACTCGGTGTGCTGCGAAATTGCGCTCTTTCCACGTTAATCACCCTTCACAAGCTAGGCGCTCCTCGCCAGCGCTCACTCATCATGCCGCGCACCGCAACAGCGTATCAGCGCTCACCACAGCGCGACTCCTGGTTTGCCCCCTTATCCGTCGACCTCATTCTCAAGGTCCTCAACACAACCATTCTTCACCCCTTCGTTGCGTGGATCATCCCGCTATGTTTCCGTGCGCAGACGGTCAAATGGGAGGCCCCTCCCATGATCATCTCTATCATCTGGGCCACCTTCCTCACGCTGTGCTGGATGGCCGGCGTCATCAACCAGCGCATCGCCCACGGCATCCCGCGTGACGTTGACCTGAGTGAGGAAGTCATCGTCATCACGGGTGGCGCCAGCGGCTTAGGTTTGCTCGTGGGAGAGGTCTACGGCATGCGTGGCGCGTCCGTGGCGGTGTTGGATGTGAATGAAATGGAGAACACGGAGGCAAGGGGTGTTACATACTACAATTGCGATGTCAGCGACAAGGCGCAGGTCGTCAAGGTTGCGGAGCAGATTGAGAAAGACGTACGTGTTGATATCTAAGTCCGACCTGTTATGAATTGTGACTAACTGGACACCTTGTAGCTTGGCACTCCTACTGTCCTCATCAACAACGCCGCCATCGTAGTTGGCAAGGCTCTGTTGGACCTCTCCTTGGATGAGATCGACAAGAGTCTGTCCACCAACCTCCTGGGTCCCTTTTATTGCCTCAAGGCCTTCCTGCCGGCTATTATCCGCGGGGGGAACGGCGGAACCATAGTCAATATTTCTTCCGTCATTGGCACGGTCGGTGCCGCCCAACTCACCGACTACGCGGCGGCCAAGGCCGGCCTCTCGGCGCTGCACCGCTCGCTCACCGCCGAGCTCCGGGAGAGCCACCCGGAGATCCGGACAGTGCTTATCACTCCCGGACAGATCAGCACGCCCTTATTCTACGGGGTGCAAACGCCCAATAGCTTCATAGCACCCGTGGTGGAGCCCGTCGATGTGACCAAAGAGATCGTGGCTGCCATTGACAGCGGGAGGGGCACGACGATTGCGATGCCCCTCTATGCACGCTGGATCGATTGGTACAATGTGCTCCCCGTGGGTGTTCAGGTTATTGTGCGGGCGATTGCGGGGGTGGATAAGGGTATGAAGACGTTTATCGGCCGACAAGCTCAGGAGTTTGACAAGGAAAGCCCACGATAGCTTGGCGCAGGCGCCACGCAGACTCGACAGCTATATCATTAGTCATGTGAGGAGACGTGCTGTGATAGCCGTAAAGTTATAAACACTTAATGTCAGAGGATAGTATGTCATAGACTCTCATACACCCAGCTGAATAATCTGATAAACAAACTTTTACGTCAACAACTGCATGGATATCACTATCCGGGGCTATATCAAGCGTGAATGCAAGGTTATCCTTATGATTGAGTCGGATCAAGATAGGGTGGTTGACAGCCTTGCCTAAATATTTTCGTAGTTGAAGCTGAGAGAACCCCCACGTAACCCAATCTGAACAGTGGTAATGTGTATCAGCGGGGGAGACCACCAACAAACCCGGAGCAGCGGATCAGCCAATTATCGCATTCATTTACACACACTACACGCAGATCAAAGTGGCAATGTGATGAAGAAGATCAATCGGGCGCCGCCGCGCCGGCGGGTTGTTGAATTGGATAGCCGCTTTGACAGCCCTGATACGGGGAACCAAGCTTCAACTAAGCTGGGGTGCGGTGGAATGTCTGGGGGAGGCATTCCAGAAGAAGTTGTGTGGATGAAAGTTAGATGTGTTACGATGCTTAGGCTAGGAGGCACAGCAATATCAACAAGCATCTTGCCGAGGTGGATTGTTTTTGGGCCGGATAGTCTGAACGAACTGCGTCGGAACCCGGCCGAGAACACCACCGTTTCGCAAGCCAATGTTGATTGCAATATGATTATTCGTACGAGACACCAGGCCATTCTCTAAATGGCGGCTGAAGGGTTGACGTTCGGATCCACGCCACTCCGCATCATTCAACACACTGCAAACTAATTGTTGGTGGTGGTGTGGTGCGTGGGATGATACAATGACACAAGCCAAAGCAAGGATGTTGCTAGATTTTCTGGCGGTTCGTTTCCGCACCTACTTGGTATTGGATTATTTCCAGGCCATTCACGGCGGGTGGAGGACGAGAAAGGGCATTAGATGACATGTGTGCCGGTTCTTGCAGCGTTGCGGGCGTTTTGATGTGACGACGGCCGCTGGACGTCCGGGTTTGGCACGGGTTGTGGGCGAGGGTTTGACGAGAGGGGATCCGACGAAAGTTGAAAAGCCCGGCACTCGGGGAGGGAGAGAAAAAGCCCAATGACAGCAAGCAAGGGTTACACGAAATTTACACAGTATCGTCTCCCATCACGACCCCTGGCTCCCCGGAAAGGCGCGTGGAGATAGACGGAAGTCCCTGAGCCGAGATACCAGACCAACGGTTCGCACGAGTCCCCACACAAGATATACCTGCGTACCTAGGTCAGGTACGGAGGCAGTTAGCATGGGAGTCTAGAGATAGGGCAGTTTATTGCGCAGATATGCTAGAGGGTTCTGGATTGGAGATGCGAATGCGGGTTTGAGGTGGTGGGCTTGCATTGGAGCAGGTCCGCAGGAGTAGGACGAGCAGGACAGGACATGAGGAGCCCAAAGAATTAGCCTCGAGACATGGGTCATCTGGACGAGGGGGTGGGTGGTGAAACGAAAAGCAAGGGCAGCTCCCCCGCGGAGTTGAAGTTGACTCAAGGATCGTGTTGCGCCCGTTGAGAGAGGGGTGTTATGACGGCAGCAATGCGACGGCAGAGTGCAGATATTTTTATGAAGTTGCCCGTGTCTGGAACTCGAAAGAGCTGTGGACGACTTGAGGGTTGGGAAGGTTGAAAGGTGGGGATGCATAATTTGATGGTGGGGGAAATCGAAAGGGTTGAGTTCCCAATGGATGGACTGGGGGCCAATAAAGCCGCCTCCTCCTCAGGGCGCCCAAAGGCCTCGTCGGTAGCGACGCCCGCAAAGCTGCAGCCTGCATCCCTCGACACCGAGGGGGGGACGCCTAATTGGGACTGCAAGGGTTTAATAGTATGCTGAAGCTTGTACAAGTAACATCTGGTGAGGAGATGCGACTCCTCCCAAGCCGTACCATCGTGATATCAAATTGTCCTTCCAAGTTGAAAGGAAGTTGAAGAGTGAGGAGAGAGCGCACGCGACACCACACAGTACTATGACAGTATCTTGGCCATAGTGCAGGTAATGCCGTCATCATACGCTAACAAATCGAGCTGCAGGTGTGCAGTGATCTGTCGGTACCTTTCTCCAAATTGTCTGTCACTATGGAGTAAGAGCAAACAAACTCTTCAATGGGGTACCCTCAAAGTCATTGACTAAAGGAACCTTGGTAAGGGATTATGAAGTCTATACCCCACACCCAACGGGCAACGGGGAAACTGGTACCTCCGTAAGGGAATTTAAATCACGATTCCGAGGAAGATCAGATGGCAGCATCGAGACTCACGAAATCAATAGACAATTCCAGGACTGGAAAACACTCTCGAGACACACTCTCGATCTAATGTATGTGGTACTCCCTACTTCGTGCAGTACATGCAAGCCCCCCTCATGCTCAGGGTACCACCAACCCCTCGACGCCAACTAACATGACTGGTCATTCTTATCCCGCCCGCCAACTTCGTTGCATCTTCCTTATCAGCGCCCGTCGAGTCGGCTACCCACCAATCACGACGCCACTAGCAGGGCCGCCACGCGGACATCCCAGTTCTGGAGGCGAGAATCCCGGCGCCCCGGGCATCCCAGGTGGCTCGTCGGCCAACCCTCTCCCTGGCGGGCTGTCGCTCTCAGTGGCCCTGCGCGCGCCCTGTAATGGGCCCTGAAGGCAATTGTAGCAGTCTTTAGCTGTTGCCCGCCCAGAATTGCCCCTCTCCCCCAGATAAGCCTCATCGCCAGGATTCACTCGCTAGTCTCGACCCAGTCCAACCGCCTCCATCATCATCCGTCCCTGTCTCCAGTCAGTCCCCATCCATCCTGACAGATCCCGGCCAAAGCCCAAGCCAAGACCAGACCATGCCATACCGTGCCCATGCCATGAGGCCAAGCAACGGCCACACCCCCTCTGTGGCCCCCCATTATGTTTCCATTCTTTCGGTTGTTGCTTCTTGTAGCTCACGGCACACCCCATGAACCTTATGAAAGTCTCCCAACTCCCATCTCACATCTCTCCTGGATTCTGATCCTGCAAAGCCGCCGCTGCTGCAACCTCTTCCCGCTGACCGTCTCACCATAATTGTCTCTCCTCCTCTCTAAAATCTCTCCGTCTGGCCTTGATCATCTTCTCCAACTTCCCTCTGTCCACGCGGCTGACTCGGACGAACCCTCGTCTCCGGTCCCCAGCCTTACTACTCACGCGCCTTGCCCACTTGTTGCCAAGCCATACTCAGATGCAGCCTTAAAATCTCGCAAAACTTCCACAGCCAAGGTTCCACGACGGAGGAGGAACCACGTCGACAATGGGTTATTGGTGGGTTGACTCCCGGATCGAAGCTACCGTCACCCGGCAGTTCGTTTTAAGCCAGCTCCTCCCCGATGAGATCGAGCGGCTGGACCGCCCTGTCGCCTTCGGCAGCGAGGACTTGACGGAAAGGACCTACTGGGACAGCCTCTGCCATGACGCTCCCCGTCTTTTTCTCATCCTCGTCGACCTCGGCGTCCCCGACCAAATCTTTGGTGTCATCGACGATGGATGGGATGACAATGAGCTGCCAATTGCACTCGAAGACGTCGATCGCCTACAGTTGGCCCCGACCCGTGATGAACGACTGGATCGAAAGTTTTACCAACGACAATTCCACTACTTGCTAAAGCCCCTCTCACGCGGCAATCATGTTGACTACACGGAGCACGAAGTCGTGCCCCTCGACATCATCGAGCGCCCTCCACTCACATCCCACAAGTCTCATGTGATCGAAAAAGTCAAATTACCGAATATCCCGGGATCCGTCTTCTGTCGCCGAAAATACGCTCTAGGGCAAGGATCCGGCGCCATGCCCATATCAGAATTTCTGGAATCCATCCAGAATATCAAAGGCCTCCAAAACGAGCATATGGTCTCATATTGGGCATCCTATACCCATAAAGGTTTCGGTTATGTGCTCTTCATTCCACCAAGTGACTATACCCTCAAGTCGTTCTTGTCAACAACACCATCCTCATTCAAGAATCTTCCTAAAAAGGATCGAAGGGAACTCGTGGTGAACTGGATTTTGTGTCTCGTCGATACCTTATGCTATCTACACAGCAAAAACCGCGCTCACGCTTGCATTAAACCTTCTACCATCCTCTTCACAAATCATAATCACATCTTCTTCTCCGACTCGACCCGCCTGACGCCAGATGACATGCTTCACCACACCGACAAGGCATCATTCGACCGCGAGCGATATGACTATGCCGCCCCCGAAATATGGTTCCGTTCACCCGGCCCCTCGAGCCCACCGGGCAGGTTTATGAGTCTTGGGTCCCCTTCTACCCCGCCTGATGATGGTGGCTTCAACATCATGAGAAGCTATGACTTCGCTGGCTCTCCAACTGGCATGATGACTGCGCCTAATCCCCAGTTAAGCCTACAGCAGGCCGATATCTTCTCGCTTGGGTGCATCATCCTGGAGCTTCTATCTTTCCTTTTGAAACGATCATCAAGTAAATTTTCTGCTTTTCGATCTGCCAAGCACAAGACTGCTGGCCGTGGCGGTGCTGTTCTCGATACCTCGTTCCACAAGAACCTGGGCCAAGTTGAGACATGGATGTCTGCCTTGGCTAAGGAAGCTTCAAGAAAAGTGTCAGACAGAGATGGCGCCAACGTTTTCCGAGGGGTCAGCCCAATGCTACATGTTGTAACTGGCATGCTCTCGGCTAATCCATATGATCGACCACCCGCTATCGAGGTGCAGCAGCGTATCTACCAGATCCTGACCGAGAGTTGTGGCACCGCAGAGCCTCATTGCGTTCACCAATATTCGCAGGATTTAGATTATGCGCTCGGGCGAATGCACATCCAAACACCTGGGGACGGATTGGTGGGTCGGACTCCTCCACGAGGTAGCTACGCATACGGCACTCCCCGATCTTTCCCACATAGCCGCAACAATAGCAGTGGCAGTGGCGGATACTCTCAGACAAGCAGAACGACGTCCAGCAGCGAGGCAGATATGGATGTTATGTACAACCCAGGTCCGTCTGGCCCGCAGCGGATCAGGTCACAGGGGTCCTGGCCCATGAACCCTGCGTACATGGCCAACCCTGCGCTGAATCACGGGTCGCTCTATGCTTCAGGCCCATAGTGCTGAACGCATTTTTGTGTTTCGATGACTTCTACGATGATCAGCAATGATTTTTCTTTCTTAAACTTATGATGATGTATTGGATGAAGGGTTATGGTGTTGGCTTTCTGTTTATGATTTATTCCGGTTGGGTAGGCAATTCTTGTCGTATTTGAAACGGGAACTGGGATTGTATGCTTTTCCATCTGGCAACTAACGCATAGCCCCTGAAGGGCTAAAGAGGTGAGGCATCTACTTTTACTGCTAAGCATGACTGGTATGGGATGTATCATGACAAGGGTTGGCATATTGATGACGGCGAAATTGGCCTTTTCAACATGATGAACGATATATAGGTTAAATTCTTGAAGCTACGAAATGCAAAATTGGATAAAGGGTTTTTTGTATGAACTCTGTTGACCAATCATTTGTAGATCATGTGCATACTAGGGGCCTGGGCCGTTATTAATTCCTTGCAGACCAAGTGCGTGATGATTAATGACATAGAGGGAATCATAATTGAGGAGTTGTTCCAGCGCATAGGTGAACGGACCAAACGATTTATTTTCACTACGTCACAGCATTCAGGCGAAAAGAGAGACGACTGTTGGAAATTTGACCTTTGGTCTCATCCATTGAACAGCTATTATATAAACGGACCTCGAGCATGAACATAGGTCAGCAAATTATAATTACTAGAAAAAATTCAACATAATGTTCAGTAATTATAAGTACACCCGGTTTAATTCAGGAAAAAGTTGTAATTTACAATTACCTTCAGAGAAATTGACCAAAAAAATACTAATTCAATGATCTGGCTTCTGTAGGTCAGGCAGGGGCTTTTGAACTGTACACTAAATATACTTCAATACTCACCGAGTTTATTCTTTACCCTCATCTTCTCACTCCCGCTCGCATCTTTTTTCACAACACATTCCTTCCATCATGATGATCGCTGATTCCTAGGGCGCTTCGACTTGTATTACTGTCAATCGTATAAAACCCCCATCAGAGTCTCAACTAATATCCCAGAACTGTCAAAATATTCGGTATCATTGGTCGCATGCTCGCCGCGAGTGAAGAATGTTCGCCAAAAACTCAGTGCCATGCAGACTGGGTTTGTTGAGTGGATTCTCTTCCTCGTTGTGACTCGATCGTTCACGGTATCAAGAGTAAGGGGATCGCGAGCATGGGCTGGAAACCAGGAGCCGAGAATTTTGCTTCTCTTCCTGCTCATCGCCAATCATACATCCTCACCTCGTGAGTACTTGTCAAGCTCATCGCATCGACCGTAACCGGTAAGTCTGACTCAGTAGGGTATTGGACTTACCAGCTTAATAGAGCTTATCGCTCACGGCAAGATGAGACATGATATAAGCAAGCACATCAGTGTGGGCGATGTTACCTACTAGGACCTTAAGGACCAGTGTCTCCTGGAGGCCTTATCAAAGATTTCGAGATTGGTGTATTCAACAGTGAGCACAAGACGAAGGTGCTAGAAGGCTACTTTGAGCACATTAGCGAATCAAGAAAAGAAGAGAAAGTCACTTCTAAACCTGGCTACCTTGACTGGCAAGGGTGGGCCGGTGAACGATGTCCTCAGTGCCAACGTTCCCTGGGCAGAATAAAAGAATGTGGCTTGTCAGTTTGTAGAAGGCCGTGAATGTATCAGGTATATATGCTAAACTCTCCGTGACGTATCATGCAAGTAATTGGCTTGATTATTTGTGTGGCTTTCACAAGCTAGCTATCCAGTAAAAGTATAGCGGAGGATTCCTTATTTCTGAGGTTCGAGATGAGGATGTGATGACCAAGACACACACTCCAGAAGAGATTGACTTCTGTAGACGCGTTACATGTAGACATAGACTTTTACACACTTCTTATAGGCACCTTAATTTTGATTGTAAAGATAATAAGCTCTTTGTCTCAGCTACATGTCTGTTGGTAGTGTAGACGGGATAGCACGGATGCATGTCTGAAACACGGTTGACATAACATGCAAGGTTTCATGACTTGTTTAGGGACTTATACTACAGGTTGTACCTAGGGGGCACTTTGGTGGCAGTTCGAAACAACCAGGCGGAACCGTAACTGGGGTAGGCTCGTTTGTTCTCGGTATGATAGATGACGCAGGTCAAGTGTCATCTGCGCGATGGACCAGCGGAAAGAAGGAGAAGTTGGATATGGAGATGGAGATTGAGATGGATATGGAGATAGCGATAGAGAGACGAGATGGCTTCAGGGGTTTATCTAAAACAGCGAGTTCGACCATTGACGTTCATCATGTTTGGCCTTGTGATTATAACACCCCTGGACAAGAGAGCGAATCCCAGACGTTGGGAGGAGTGGGGCATTACCGAAAAGGGCAGTTCTTATCTTGCCGCGCCTTTTCTGCGACTGCGGCTGTGAGTGTGGCAGACGAACTGAGGCTACCTCGCAGCAGGTGTGGCAGTTGGCGAGATACGGTGGCGAGGGAGGGAGGGAGGGAGGGAGGGAGCCAAAGACGCTCAAGCTAAGCTAAGCCACTGCAGGCTGCAAGAGCTGGTGATTGTTGGGCTGGAGATAATGCGCGAAGTGGGAGTCAAGCAGCTGCATCTCACCTCGTATGCGTTGAGGAGGGCAGATGGTTTACGTCATCGTTCCATCCAGGGATTCCATCCTCCATACACCGAACAGGGAAGCAGTTCTGATTAGAAACTAGAATGTGGAGGGCTCGAAAGATGCTTACTTAGTTGGTGGGCACATAAGGTAAGGGCCGAGACAGCTCTAAATGTCCATAGTGGTGCACTGCACTGCTTCTGTTACTGCACGAGCGGTAATCGCGCAGTGAGCGGGAATACAACAGATGGAGGTGTTGGAGCTTATGTGGATTCTTTAGTTCAGAACGGTGGATCTTGGGTGATCTGATGCGAAGTGTTCGGTATGCAGTGCGAAGGTTGTTGTGCTTGGAAGAAATGCCATCGCTGAGGGTGGGTGAGCAACTAATTATTACAGGTGCGTTTCATTGGAACGGATTTGATTCTGACAAGCACCGCCGTCTTCAACTTAGAGCCTGGGAACACACAGCAGAAAAGACAACGAAGGATCAGGATCAGCTTAAATCCCACAGGGCGACCGTTTCGTCAGCCAAGGCATGCATCCCGTCACAGTCCAATCCCGATTTTTGACAAGTCCCACTTGTTGCCTGTCCGCTGAACATGTCGCGGCCGCTAGGGTACAGCTGCAGGGTTGATGCATCCATTCGCTGTTGGGGTGCAGCTTACAGGACAACACAACGAGCATTGGACAATTGAATACCCCTCCTTTCTGCTTCATCTTCATTGCGAGCTTGGAAGGAGAGTCTCTCGGTTCTTCGGCGGCTTCTTGATCTTGTTTTCAAAAGATCAAGGCTTAGACTTCAAGTCTAAAACCCCGGAATGGACGAGGCTTTTCGGGATGTATTCCCGAACTTTTCGTATCCCCAATTACGACAGCACCAACCAGCTCTTAACTGGCCATGCAGCAATTGCCCCAACACTGCGGGCTTTTCAAGTCCAAGCTTAACTGATGACGACGACACGTTCCGCAATCGTATACAGTTTGAACGTTATCCAAAGCATGTACAACAGAGAGTTTCGATATGGGCAAACCAGCTTTAGCATCGGCGCTTTTTTATTCTTTTGGGGGGGCCCCATCAGTGTTAGGGCGATGGGATAGCAATGCAAATCCGGCTGAACATCAATGCCAAGGAACCAATCATTGTCCATCCTCATGGATAACCGGGCCGGCCCCCACCCAGGCCCTGCAATCAAGGCATTTACTGCCGCTCTCGATGAAGATTTTTTTTTTTTCTGTGATCCGCGAAAGGCTACGGCGCAATTATGGGACGCGGTACGAAGTACTCCAAAGGTCGCTGTTGGCTGGAGATGGATGGCACGTACCCATTGATGCTCCATTCTTCTCTCTGGCCAAGGCTGGGGGTGATGGACATGGATGCATCCGTTCTTGCACCATGAGAGGACACCCTGACACCCCCCCGTTGTTTAATCCTTTTTCTCCATCCGTACATGGTGGAACAGAGGACCCCGTTTTATATCACCTCCTGGATGTCCTGTCTCCTGCGCGATCGCTCGACTCTTGATCTTTTCACCTCTCCTCAACCAAGTAGGAAATTGAACGAGGACCTCAAACGAACTATTTCAACCTACAATCCAACTACCCTCTTTGCTTATTGGAAGTCTACTTGCTTGCGCGGCCAGACCCGTCCTTTCGTTTCAAGCTTCTTTCTTAACACGGGCCACATTTGCTGGACTCGTCATCATCAACCCACCCACCCACCACCCACCTTTCCGCAAGCATCCTGCCGCCTTCACTGTCGTTTCCGATATTTTCGTTCTTTTCGCGTCTTGTCGCAACGTGAGCAGGGCCTTGTATCTCATTAAGTCGCATAATTCAGCCCAGGCACTGCCTCACATCTCTTGGAAGGAAAAAGGGAGGGGGGAATAAAAGAAAGCTACTGCGCCAACACACATTTCTAAGGCGCTTTCGCGGCCTGAACAGAGCTTGAGCTTACCTGACTCGCAAGAGAAGAAAAAAAAAGAGAAGCTCCTGCCTGGTATTTGACTTATACGCCACCACCTCCAACCATCTTTGGCGCAAATCTTGAACACCTCACTTTGATACAACATCGCAATTCTCCAGAAAAGCCATGCGGTTAATATCAGGAGCATCATTGAGCTCCGGCACTCTGCTCTGCGTTTTTACCGTCCTCGTCGCTGCCGTCGCTGCTGTTGATAGAGGCCCAGGCAACAGGCTTATGATTGCCGATGCTTCGCCTCTGGTTTCCAATGGTACAACTGCCCGCATCCAGACCTTCACCCTCACCCTCTCTCATTCCACTTTTTTATTTGAATCCTTGGCACTGACGACATGCAGGCATCGCATCCCAGCTCCCTCCTCAGGATCGTCTGGTCACATCAGACAACCACCACGACGCTTCAGCGTCTCCCCAATTAGTCCAAAAGCTATCAACCGGCAGCATTGATGAGGTCGCTGGCTCGCTCAACGTCAAGGCCGTCGCCCATGTCGGTATCAACTTACTTATCGACTTGGCGTCACCAAATAACTTTATCCGCCCTTTTATGGGTAACGACACAGTTAATCTGTTTGCCAAGAAGGTTCCCTCATGGGATGACTCCGCTGTCACTGATGGAAGCGCAGCCTCGCCTCGCGGCAAAATCGCCGGCATGAGCATTGCACTCACTCTGGTCATGATCTTTTTCATTGTCTGGATGTGACTTCTGGATTGAGCCTTCGTCTTTCGACAATCTTCTTTTCCTTCAGTGATTTTTTATACCTCTCGAGATACCCACCGTCGTACGGTTCATATGGGCTGGAACCCCCGCGATGGCTTCTTTGTGTTTTTTTTTTTTTTTTTTTGTTTTTCTTTGGCATTTGCACCTAGACTCCGATATGCTCCCGCATTTGGACACTTATATCTGGCGACTATTATCAGTGGCAAATACAGCATGGAATAGAGCCTCTATTCTTCTCATAACGGTTGTTTCGACTGTGAAGAATTGGAGCATGGATTCCTCATGGGCTGAATGGATAAATTGAGATGCTGGACACATGAGGGCTTGGAAGATACGTCACTGGGTGGCGGACTTAATGACTTTACTGATACGTGATTAATGGCAAGCTTGGTTTGGAACAGTCCACGTGACATGAAGGATGGATATTTGGATGACTATGGATAACGTCGAGTAACTATACGGTAGAGAGGCTGATTGTAGATAGGCTGATACCGAGCAATTAATAGTCTTCTGTGACTCATTTTTAACATTCTTAATTGATTCTCCCGTACAATCTGCGAATGAATTTCAATCTATTTTGAAAGCACGGCGCCAGCAACGGAAGACATCACAACGACGAACCCCACCGTCGAGCCTAGAGAGATTCTGAGTTCATGAAAACCACCCCCACCCAGCGAACCCAACTTCCCCAAACTTGACCCCCATTTTCATAATCCGAGATATTCTCAGTGTAGAAAAGTTGTTGGTGGAGGGGCGAACTTGAAAGACACCTGGCAGCCATACAGTTGATCTCCGCAAGTTTGAAATGGAGGATGATACTATCCGCCAACTCGTTCGATTAGGATAGGTTTCTCCGTTGTAAGAGCCAAACGATCTGTATATCTGCCTAATTTTCCCCAATGGTGCCTCGAGTTTTCGACGATGAAGACGACACCCACGACGGCAACAGTCAAGATGATGAAGCAGAGCAAGCCCATGGCGAAATATCGAATGCGATAGTCGTACCGGTGGTCGCGCTTGCCCCAGGGACTGCGGGTGTGTGTCTGGCATTGCGTTTTGTCGATCATTATTGTCCTCATAGGATGTATTCTAGGTCGGATGTAGTAGATTTCAGGTCAAGGATGTTTTGAGAGACGGTTTTGAGGATGTGAAAATGAAATTTGTTGGCAAATGAAGGTATTCCCCACGTGGCTCCCAGGGGGGGAAGAGTTGAAAGGACAAGCAACTAGAGGGAGTTGGAAGGTGCGTCTGAGTCGATGAGCACTATCTTCTAGCAGTTCACTGTTCTGCTAGAGTAGTGAAATAATCCCATATATCCCCTTTTCTCTTCATCCTCTTCCCAAAATACTCTTTGTCGTTTGAACTTTGAGTACTGTAACGAGTCCTGCGGCACCAAGAGCCAGCGAGCCAGCATAGAACATAGCTGGACGATAGGCCTGAAGGCCATTGTCTGCTCCACCATATCTCTCTAGCAAGTATCCTGCAATAGGTGCGCCCTGTTGGATGCCATTGGGTCAGTAACTGCTTTAGGTTCTCTAATAAAATAAAGCGAAGAGGATGAAGCAGCGCGGCCACTTACCATCAGGTATCCCCCAACCCAACCCGTAACAATCATGCCCATTGCAACAGACACCCTCGCAGACCCAAAGGTATTTCCAACAACAGTGGGCATAGTTGCGAAAAATCCACCGTTCGCCGCACCATTGACGACCACGAAGACTGCTAAGGGAGCGAGAGTCGTCGACTTTGGCCACAAGGTGAGAATACTCAACGCGGTGAGAACAAGTGAGCAGAAAAGCGCGTTGATCGGTCCAAGCCTGTCACAGAGAAATCCGCAAATGATACGACCAATTGCGGAAGAGAAATTGAACCCAGCAAGCAACCCAGCTCCCGTACTCGATGACAATCCCATCGATCGACTATACAGAGGGATAAAGAAAGGCGGCACAAACAGGGGGAACGTGCCTATTGCTCCGACTAAAAAGACCAGCAGAAACTCGGGGTCTTTGAAGAGGCGCCTATACAGATACGTTAATCCCACAATAGCAAAAACGATTAAAGGAGTCCTACCATTCGACCAAACCAGACGTTCGGATAGGAGTGCGTTCTCGTATAAACCAGGCCGCTGGAAGCCCAGTGACCAGCGTCACAATACCAAGAATACGGTATGTCCAAGCTGGACCGAAATTTTGGATCAAGGCGTCTAGTCCATAACTTGTCACTGCACCTCCAAGACCACCTCCAGCAAAGACAATGCCGTTTGCAAGGCCTCGTTTTCGACTGAAATACTGGGCTGGAGTAACAGACACTGTCTAGACGTCCCGTTAGCAAAAAGAATAATATCGGTTTCTAACACCAGAGCGCATACCATGAAACACAAACTAAGGGAACATCATGTTAGTTGCATCAAATCCTTTGCGAGATTAGGAATAGCAACTTACCTCAGTCCCAGGCCTAATATCACCCCACTGGTAATGAACATCCCTGTGACGTTTTTCACCGCGAAGCTACTAGTGATGGCAGACATTCCCAGAAATAAAACACCAAGCAATGCCGTATTCCGCGATCCTATCCATCGGATAACACGAGCGTTGACGATAGCGAGAGCGCTGATGAGTGCCGTGGACAGCGAACCAACGAAGGCCAACGTCGCCGGCGTCCCAACTCCTTCAGACACAAGTGCCTCCTGAATAACACCCCAGCTGTAGCTAGTGCCGACAAACCACCAAGCAACGGTTGCGCACGCAATCACCACAACCCAGCCATAGCCGCCGTCGGGGACAGTGCTATCCGCGAGTCTGGAAGCCTCAAGAACGGGGTCGCCCTCGGAGTCGTGCGGCGAAGTATCTAGCCGTTGAGGTTCTCGTTGGATAACATGACTGCCATGTTGCAGATTGTTGAGCTGAATTGAAGTGGAAGTCGACGAACTTGGGTCCATTTGGCTTCCTTGTCTCAGTTCACTTCTTTTGGTTGAAACTTGAGGTAATTGACGAAGCTGACCTCGACCTGAACTCTGGATTGGTGTTGATTCTTAAATCAGGGCTTATTCAGCGGTCAATTCTAGTTCCAAATCGAAGCTTAATTACCGGTCGACTCACAGCATTACCAGCAAACCGGGTAAATCTTTTCAGATTTCGTGAGTTCACGTCAGCGATGAGGCCCACTTGATAGTTTGTACGCTACGCCCTTGCAAAGACTTGACATGGTGCGCCTTTGCACGCCCCCGCCCACCCAGACTTGTATGTATAATTTACGATACGATTCGATTTACCATAGTCTCTCATCAGTCAGATCCAAACACACCCCTCTCTTTAGCGCAGTGGGGTCCTTTTTGCTTTTTTTTCCCCTCTTCTCTCTCTGTTCCAACTTATATGAAGACTACATTATTTCTCTATAATAGCAGTACCCCCAAGGGTTTGTTGGAAGACAAATCCTCATCTAATTTGCTACATTTTCAGAAGAGCGCAGGTCTGATACCCTGAGTCACATTTCTATCACCTAGGGAGATAATTCAGGCGAAGCATAGTATTTTATATAACAGATTAACCTATTCTCATTGATATCCAGCGTGGGTTGTAGTAAGTGCATAGGATGTCTCCGTCTATCGAGACTGATCAAGTCACCCAACTTTGATTATACGCACTCACACATATCCCTCCCGGATGGTGCGTCTTATTCAAGCGGATCACTTCAGGCTAGTATGGCAGCATGCGAGAAGCAAACCAAGAAATAGTACCTTCAACGGAGCGTACCTTCAAACTATGTTGGACGGCTTTACTTTCACTTTAAGTGGTATCACAGACCAAAGTCGTGATGACTAAGGTGATGCAGATCATGAAACAAATCCAGATGTTAATCTGATGTATCAGAATTAACAACGATACCGAGTAAAAAAAGCCAAAGATACAGATCCGAGTGACATTTTTTTTTTCCCCTCTCTTGTGAGTCGAGTCTGTCTGAGATGTCGATCTTATCATGAATGAGATATTGCTGGTTCCAGCTATTACCTTCCCGGCCTGCCGCATTGGCCAGTTAAAGTCGGCGCTGACATTCGCCGATTGCCGTCAACTGCCTTTCTTGAGCCACGTGCGAGAAAACTCCAACGATAGATCAAGCCTGAGATAACAACGGCAACATGAGAAGGAAGGACAAGGCGCACAGAATAAATCGTTCTAGCAAACGTTCTTGTTGTTTTCTGGTGATTCAAAAACATCAACATTATTATTCGACTTAAATTTTTGCATTTTTGCACCCAAGAAAAGTTTTTGCCCGATTTTCCTGCCATTTGTGTATCTCCCCCATCTAAGCTTTGGGGCAAGAAATAAGGGCAGCCGGCGGCCTGAGTCAGCAAATTTTCTCCAGAACTTCATCATCCCGCCTCGTTAGGAAGACGACGACGACGCCGTTCGCGCCGAATTGGCTGTTCCCCGAACTAAAATTCTTGCTGTATCATCGTCTTATGTTCTGACAAGCGTTCCAACATGGCTGAGCCTGCGCAGCCGGACCTGAGCATGGCCATGTCGCCGACAGGTGTGTAATTGATGCCACTTCCCTTTCCCCGCCACCCGCAATAGCTATCGCAACTTTCTACCATCTTCACCCAGGATTGCTATGGCGCAACCCTGCTGACGACTTCGACTCTAGGCATCAAGCAAGAACATAACATCCTCGATGGGCTTGACCTTGAGCTGGCCCTCCAAGCCGCCGCGAAAAGACCCTTCGAGAGTAGTACCAACCACGATGACCCCTCAAAACGCGTAAAGACCGAGACCAATGTCGTCGCCAGCGATAACACATTCGAGAATGACCAAGGCGCCGAGGAATCACTAGAGGATGGCCTTGCCCTCCTTGTTCAGAATGCGCTTTCCAACGTAGGCGACCTGGTGAATCAGTTCACCCAGAACGGCGACGATACTCACGCCACAGCCACGGAGCCCATGGACCTTGATCACGCACCCGTACCTGAAGAAGCTCTCCCTCAACCTTCTTTATCCTTTCTATCCGACCCTCAAAAGTATTTGCGCACCGCCACCAGGAATGCGCTGGGAAATCTGGTAGGTTTGCATCCTGGCGCAACCATGGCCGTGCTTACCGTTGGAAATAGGCAATCTCAACGCTCCTCATATTTTCTCAGCCCTTTGACGAATCAATAAAGCCCATTCGGGAAAGCGATTCCCATCACTCTCAATCGTTCCACCAATTACAGTCTTCCTTCGAGCAGGTCAAGCATATTTACTCGGCCAAGTCCATTCTATCATCCGTGGAACTTGATCTCCAAGACGATGAGTCTCGTACGATCCTGGGCCTGGCAAACCTGGCCCAGTTTGGCATTTGGCTGCTCAACAGCGACCTAAAGTCATACCAGGAAGCCCATCAGCATTTTCATGCCATCTTCCCGGATCAAATATCTAACCTTGGTTCGGAGACCATTGACCTTCTCCTTGCACTCAAGACTCAACTAGCTATCGAATACATCTTGGCCAAAACCCCAGATCAACAAATTGAGTCCTTATTGAATGAAGCCCTTGTTGACGGGCTAGAGGAGAAGCTGCGTAGCCTTCATGAAGGTTTTGAACTAACACCCGCTGATCGAGGTTTTGTCACCTCTGCTCGGGCACGACGGGATGCTCTGCAAGGCGATGCTCTCTCAGAAGCTGGTGAGTTTCAGCTTTCATTTCACTATAACCGCTATCTAACCCAAAAGCAGCCTCGCTTAAGCAAAAGTATCCCGCCGATGATTTGTTACGAAGCTTCAGCATCTACGCCAAGAGTCGTGTTGCGTCAATCTATGAGCTCGGAACAAGGCTAGGTCTCACTATGCCGTCAAGTAATGAAACACCTCTTGATATACTACCCGATAGTCTTCCTGAGGGCGATCTTGACTTGGATGACCTTTCTTCATTTTTCGAGAAGACCACATCGGGACTTGTTCAGAATGCCCTGGCAGGGTTGACCGAGGAGAATCAAGCGCCTGAGCCTGCGCCAACACCTACGCCTGCGCCTACGCCCGTGGTCGAGATTGTCGATCACTCACCAGAAGCTTCCAAAACTCCTGCAACTCTGAAGCCGGAGCCCACCCCAAGAACACAAACGAATGGAAAGGTGGACTTGATGACTGATTACAAGGAACTGGAGGCTCTCGTCGCCGAAAGCACCTCCAATTACGTGAAGACGACTTTGCATGGACTTTCACCAGTGCCGTATCAGCCAACTGTTCCTACAAGCACGAGTGAGTGTACCCACAAGTTACAGTGCCGAATATAGCTAACAAGATTCAGCTGAGAGCATGGCAGCCCAAACATACTTGAGCCATCTTCAAGCTCACTCACATCCATATTATTCATACACGCAGACAGCCCCTGAACATCAGTCCCCGGCTACGGGTCCTGGAGAAAACCTCCCTCCGAATCAGACTTTCACCAGTGCTGAACTATATGATAGGGCACGACAAGCAGCTTTGTCAAAGTCAACAGCCCACACTAGAAGAGAGGGCTTACACTCTACTCGCCGTCCTTGGACCCAAGAGGAAGAGAAGGCGCTCATGGCGGGCCTGGATATGGTCAAGGGACCCCATTGGAGCCAGATCTTAACACTTTTCGGGCAGCAAGGAACTATCTCCGACATTCTCAAGGATCGAACACAAGTTCAGTTAAAGGATAAGGCACGAAATCTCAAATTGTTCTTTCTCAAGACCAACTCAGAGATGCCGTTTTATTTACAGGCTGTCACTGGCGAACTCAAGACGAGGGCCCCCACCCAGGCTGCCAGGAAGGAGGCAGAAGAGCGGGCGAGGATGAACTCGGAAGAGGAACAAGCCAGGATACAAGGCATTATGACATTGGCCGGAGGTTTGCAGAACCCCCCTCAAGGTGGAACCTCGGGAGGCCCGGCAATCGCCGTCGGCACAGGTGTTGTGACACCAGCCCAGGCTGCAAGTGCTGCACAAGCCGCGTCAACTCAACAAACAGCTCATCACGGGGCTATGCATACTCACGCAGTTGCTACCAATTCTGGATACCCGCCATCTTCACTACCGCAAGCGCGAACAGCGATGATGGCTACGTCACAGCAGGCACTGCAATCAGTAGGACAAGCTCCTCCTCGTCCGCAGTCACATCTGCCTCCTCAGACGTCTCGGCCTCAGACGCAGCAGCAGGAACCGCAGCAAAATCAGCTAGCTCTACCAAGCCCAGTACAGCCTCAAACCGCTTCCCAGATCAGATCCCAGACTTCCACACCTATCACACAAAGTCATCACACTTCACCGCATATCTCACCGACACCACAGCCGACACCAACTACCATCACACAGCATGTACAACATCAACAGCCACACTATTCTCCTCCAACTTCGCAGCCTTCCTATCAAACAACTCCTATCTCAATACAAGCACCGACCGCTCAAATGGTGTCACAACACTCCGTACCTATGACTGATGTGCACGATAACGCTGCGGAGGCAGCTTTGCTGCAAGGACTTCAGGCTGCAGTTGCTGAGAGCATCTAATTCACGGTCACGTTATGATGTTTCTCTTACACAAGCTCTTCCCCAGTGGAGATTTAACTCTCTTTCATTCGCTTCAAACTCGAATATGGACGGTACTATGGATTAGTGCATTCGTACCAGCAGCTCTTGGCTCATTGCCAACCAAATACAGATAGACTTTCGGACCAGACGTCGAGCAGCCGGCTTAGACAAGGCCTGCATGAATTCAAAGCCTCGAAGGCGAACAAAAGCATTACATGGATATGATACCACGATTCAGGAGTATGGTGGGTTAGGACTCGCGATTGGTCGCATTTAGACAACCAATACACAACGACTTTCAAAGATTCAACAAGCATAACCTCTATTGTGACACAGTATTGTCTTTATTAAAACGAGTTCCGAATACCATAACCACTCGGCTCGAAGACTGGTTCGGTTATTTTCTTAAGGGATCAAGCAGATACCCGAGATTCGATTCCCTTGATGCTCTGGGTCGGGACTCCAGATGAACAGATCCCTCTATATGCAGCTCGCCATTTTTACCGGCGGGAAGCCGTGATGTGACGTCCCATTTGAAAGAACATTGGCTCAAAAGATGTCTCGTGAAACGTACCATTCAAACAACCCTCTAGGTTAAAGTCTAGGCGGTGTGAAAGGCCAGAGGTCCATATACACCCGGTCCATCTCTCTCATTCTCCGAGATGGAATTGCCTTAAACGGCCCGTTCACCAACTTGTTGTAATTGCGGATTTCAACCATGTGCCCTAATAATCGGTCCCGCGGCCACGCCCAAACCCATGTCTCTATTTGCGCGGCCCCTGGGACGGTCTGTCGAAACCAGACTCAAATGCTTGGCCCCAGGATTTTCTCGCGCTTTTGTCGGTATCATGCGTGTAGACGGGTTGTGGGAGGGAGAGCTTGCCCAACGGCAAAGTATCCAGGAGAAGCTCTCTGCCGTGAGCGTAAGTCGACGTTAACTAAGTTATGCGAGATCGGGAAAGATGACTGACGTGGACAGATATGAGATGCGCCGCTGTTGAGAACGGGATGAGTTGTACCATGGACGTCAAGGATGGAAACTCGGAGCGTTTCCAATTCTGCGCTGAATTCCGTAGGCATACTTACAAGAATTCACAAACCGCTCATGTCCTAATCTAAATTACTAGATCTCTGTACGTACCCCAACTGTAGCAGTCAACGAACTCGTCGAAATGGCGAGGACCTTCAGTTCTGCAGCAACCACCGCTGCGATCACGATAACTGCCGCAACACCAAAGAAGCAGGCTACTATTGCAAGTTCCATACCTGCGAGGACATGCACTGCACTTCCTTTGTTCCCGGTGACACGGACCGCTTCTGCGAGCGACATCGCCGATGCGCAAAGCCTTCGTGCTCCCGATTCTGCTATGTTCGCGCCAACGGTGTGTCAAGTCCATACTGTGGCGCGCATTATTGTGAGTTTACAGACTGCGATAATGATAGAGACGCTGGAGCTCATTGCATTGAGCACACTTGTGGAGAGCCCGGGTGCGAAAGGGGAGTGGAGGTAGCCAAGGGGATGTACTGCAAGGGGCATGAGTGCAAAACTAATGGGTGTCGGATGAAGAGGATTGGACGACAGTATTGTCCATATCACGAGTGTGTGTTTGACGGGTGTGAGGCAGAGGCTGGAACGAATCGATATTGTGATAGGCATCAGCGATATCCTGGGGACAGTCGGGACAGATCCCAGTACGGAATGGGATGTGCCACATTCGAAGCCCGTGAGTTCTATGCCTATACGAGGCAACCAGGGCGACTTTGCTGACCACACTGTAGGCTACGACGATTGCCAGGACTACAACGATAGAGGAGCGTGCGACTTCTTCGTCGATCGGGGAACACGATGCTATGAAAGCCATGTCTGCGAGTTCAGGGGTTGCCTGGACGTTCAAATTCCAACTTTCGAATACTGCCGAAACCACAAATGCGTGGTTCCAGAATGCCACCGAACCAGAAGAACCTCCATGTTTGATGTTCGTGCCGAGGTTCTATTCTGTGATGGTCACGCTTGCCACCAAGCTGGATGCTACAAGCGAGTTGTGGAAGGCTCGAGAATGTGTCTTGAGCATGGAGGTTGTGGTTCCACTAGGGTGAGAATGGGCGTGGATATGGAAGAGCAAGATGACATTAGGTGTCAAAGGCATAGAATTAGGGCTGAATGTGGAGGACATCAGAGACGCGGTGGATGTGGAAGCAATCGAGGTGGGCGTAATTCCTTCGCTGTGTGGGAGACGGGGTTTAGAGGTCAGACTATGACATGAAGGAGCAAGGGTAGTCAATGGCAATGATTAATATCATTCAAGGCAAAAAAAGCAAGTTGGTTGCCACCATCATTGACGCATTCCGGATGACCCCGACGTTGTTGACGCAATATATCAGCTATCGTTTTGCATTATTGTTGCCTTTTGCCACAAGTGCAGGTAGCCTTGGGGGCCGAATATGAAGGGCTGAGCAATCATGAGAGGGCAGGGCTGAAGCTGAACTAGGGAGGCTGAGTGACAGAACAGCCTTTCAGGCTTACGATTGTTTCCGAGCATTGTACATGTCACGGATGCGTGTCTGAGGAGAAACCCGCCGGGTAATAACAGAAGCACTCAAGATAATACTTCAAAAGCGTCAATATCCTATATATTTAGAACGGAAATGTATGACTTAACACAAACAGGCGGTACTGCGAAATCAGGAAATAACATAAAGAGACGCGTCAAAGGTACACTTTCACCATCTCTCGAATAGACAGCTTGTCTTGTCGTTGTCTTACACAAATTTAGAAGGTCATGGCACCGGCCCGAGCTGGCGGTGCCAGTGCCGGCACTGCTGCAAGGGTGCCATTGTAAGAATGACCTGATCAGGCTTTCATGATGCAACTATGACTGCAAGATGAAGTGTATTTTGGTCCCGTCGACGAGGTGGTCAAGATGGAGGGTGGGAAGGGATATACGGGAGGCCGCTTGGAGACGAGATGTAACGGATGATATCACTGTTGAGATAGCACTGTGATACTGTGCGATACCTGCGCCAGAGGTGATGGGGACTGTTTTCTCTGAGTATCTAACTTATAGTCCGAAACCCTACCGCACTGTGGGGCTATCCTGGTCAAGAGACCTCCAACGCCCACCATCCCACACCCGCCACGAGGCCACCAGCTCCCAACAACCAAACACATGCTCGATAGGGCCAGGCTTCCAGCAGGCTAACACTAAGAAGGCGGAGCGCCTCACGCCGCATACAAAAGCAATCACTTGCAGAATGCACGGCCTCGCAGTTCGCCCAATGCATGACATGTCAAGACCGAAAGGTGGTGCCTCGGGCGATGCCGAGTCACTTGCATCTCGCATATTGTTCCTCCCGAACCAATCTTCTTTCTACCGTGCCTTGATGAGCATTGACGATGGCGATAGCGCCCGTGATTTGCATATAACAGATCTTAACCGCGAATGGTGTCTAATGCAGGGACAGCTCATCACATCTCATTTGCCAGGCGCCCCATTCCTTTAAGGTCCCAGCAAACCAACTCTTCTTTTTTTTTCGTTTCTTTGTTTGCGCCGACAACTCAACAAGGCTTACAACATCTTACACTTTTCTCCTTGTTTTCCAAGTCTTTCCCACTACTCTCGGAGTGACCTCTTTGATGAGACATGGAGGGCCACGCGCCCTCCCAGCCCACTCTTCCCAACTTACCCATCCCACCACCAAATCGTGTCCGCCCTCCCGGAACTTCCTACACTTTCTTCTCTTCAAGGTCGCCATTTTTGGCCCCCAGAGTGATTCTCCTCCTCCCATGTTACAGCCAAGCCACAACCAACATTGTGATTTCAACGTCCTAGTTCCACTTTGCCTACCCGTATGTCATAGCCTCGTGCCTCTCTCGGATACCGTTTGCCTCCCCGGCCAGTCACAGCCTAGGACTTGGTCTCAAGTTTGTGCCTAAGTGGAAGCCTTTTCTATTAAGAATGAGACCTCCCGCCCACGCTGGAGCCACAGCCGCGCTTGTTACGCTCAAGGACTACGTTTTTCTCACATTCTTTGATCACCTGCATTAGTCCAGTGCCACTGCTACTATCATTCTTTTATTAGCAAGCCCCTCTAAGGACAGTCATCCAGGTCACCGGCATCTAAGCTTGAAGAGAGTGCTCTCTAGTTCATTCAGTACTTGATAGTCTCGACTCCCGCTTCTCTGTTCCTCTTCTTATCCTGTTCTCTTTCAGTTACTTATCCGGTCTCTTGGTCTTGTCACTGCACCAGAACTATTTGTCTTTGAGTTGCAATTCGTCATCGATCTCGACTATCCTCAATCTAGCTTTAGTACTAGCTTTAGTACTACGGCATCCCAACTTCCGTCTATCCAGCTTCGCACGAACACTAGCATACCTGGGCCTATCACTATGGCGAGGCGTTGCTACGTTGAGACTGACTCGGACGGCCGGTCGCAGTTCGTCACTATCAAGCGCTCTCGATCCTACCATCACCATGACCACCAACACCATTGCGAATACTATACAGTCAGCCGAGAGCAATGGGATGCCATTGTCGAGCAGAACCGCGGCCTGACAGATGCCAATGCTGCCTTTAGTGCTCAGAACGAGGCTTTGAGAACAAGTCTCTCTGTATCACAGGCTGAGACTCAGCGTCTTACCTACACCGTCATCCCTCAGCTCCAGGAGCAGATCGCAGTCCTCACTGCAGAGAACCATGCTCTTCGTCATGGCAGCGATACATCCTCGTCCCGCTACAGTCACGAGGTCTCCAAGCTGCGGCACAAGGTCGCCAAGCTTGAGACAGATAACCAGCAGCTCATTGAGGAGAACGCAGACCTGCGATACAGGTTGGCCGAGCTGTCGAAGCAGATTGACCACGGAGCCAACCGACGTGTCGCTGAACTGATCCAGGAACTCGACTACTTCAAGAATCAGCGACGGTACTGGAAGAACAAATTCGAGGACCTGCAGGATCACTATGACGGCCTACGACAGATTCTGGACTCCATGTCGAACAAGATTGCACGATATGAGGATGTTTTGAGGAGACATTGCATCCCTGTGTAATACCTCTAGTCCCCTTCAGTGTTTCATATGTTCTTCCATAATTATGGCCTTTCATAATTGATTTCCTATCTCTGTTGGCCCTATACTTGGTGCTTTTGGCAATGTGGTAACCAGATTGGTTCAGTCCATCCAAACTATGGACAAGGCGGATCACGGCGATTCTTCAGATTCCGCTCATCATCTTCTTTGTAAAATGGCATATATTTTATTTCAAGTGTAAGAGACGTTTTCTTCCCATGCTTCTTGTGGCAGACTTACTAATACTTCCTCAGTTGGCATTTCAATAGACATTGGTGATAGATGTTAGTGAAGGATGACGGACTGTATCACCAATCTCAGGAGCATTCATTTTATACTTGAATATTACCTTTCTGTTTTCTTTTTTTTCCCTTTGTTTCCTCTTCCGTCAACTTCAGCTCAGTCGATTGCATTGTGTTTTCCTCCTCCCTGAATGAAACGTGTGAGGCATGGGGAAGAAAGTCAAACTTAGCTTTAGCAACAATAAATGAATACCAGACAAGTCACAATGCAATATATTTATATGTGATCGCGTGCGAGTAGGGATGATTATAAATATGGGCCGCGTGATACAGTCTTGCTTCGTCTTTGGTCTGAGTGGGTGGGTGATTCAGGGGTCATGTGAAACACTCTCGTGCGGCGTCTTACGGGACGGCCCTCATAATTCTAATCCTTATGCTTATAGAGGGGTAGGATGGCTAAGCTGAGGGTATTCAGATGGTGGTCAACTGGCAGCAGCAGCTGAGAGTTGAGGATGGAATCCATGCATCTTTTGCTTAATGCACGTTGAATAATGCCTTGATTATCAGAATTAAGATGCCGACATCGCCGCTCGGCAATCTAAAAGGGTGCTTTGTCCCGTAATTGGTTGCGAACTCCGAATGTAGTTAACGGCGGTCCGTGAGAGCATGCCAAAGGGAAAGGTCTTTGATGAAGAGTGGGACAGGCTGGATGGGACTGAACCAGATATGCCCAGACGAGGGACGTTTAGAAGATGGAGAGATACCCTCAATGAACTGTAGTCTCGGATACGGAGTAGAGGAGGCTCAGATGTTACTGTAGCGAAGTATCAGTAGTTGGTTGGCGTGCCTGTTAACTGAACATGTCGGAGCCGGACAAATCTCCATGTTAGCTAAATGTGTAAAGTGTTCACATGTCATCGCCCAAATAACATCAGGCGAAACATGAAGCGAGCTTGCTGCCTCTTCGCATATGTGCCTAGTTAATCACTAAGCACGTATGGAGTACGGATTACATAGCGAAGAGTAGCAAGGAAAAGGGGCGTAAAAAAGGAGCTGACTTGGCCAATATACAGTACCAAGATAAGAGTTGAAGCCGTAACCTGCATACGACACGATAGCCGATGAAGTACAAAGTAAGCATTCGGAGTACCTAATTACACGAACTGTGCAGATTACTGTACCACAGTATGTAGGTACATATGTATGTCACAGTATGTATGTACAGAGTGGGCTAGTAGACAAGCTAAGTCAGGGGAAACAAAATTGGGACATCAGCGACTTGCAGAAACGTGCAGAGTGGTTCCTGTGGCGTTTTGGTGAAAAGGAGGACCGTAACTTCATACCAGAGGAAGCGGGTCAAAGGTGGGTGGGTTAAGAGGTAGGAAAAAATATTGGTCAGCCAAAGAGGATGTGTGCTGTGTATGCACCTAATATAGCCCAAAGTTCAAAACATCTGTCTTCTTTTGCACCAGTCTTTCGACCAGGAATGGACTTTGGTTTGGCACGGCACAGCCAAGCGGCTGACGCTTACTAGTTGCTTCACGAAGTGCTGTAGGGAGTACGGATTACCCACTGAAGAAACAGGGGGAGAGGGGGGGGGAGGGTCCCGGAAGCGGAAATGACAAGGGACTAAACAAATCTGTACGGATTAGAGACTCGTTAGTCCACACATAGTTGCAAAGTAATTACAGAGGTGCTCCGTACAGTATCACTGTATAATGGAAACAAGGGAAGAGATTGTCAAAAGTCTCCAAGCCGCAGCGTGTCGGCGCAAACCCAGGTACTGTACCACTACTACAGCACCTACCATCTTCTCGGGCGAGACGCCCAGCGAATCCCCAGGCGTTGCATCGCCCGTGTCATGACGGACTGCGTTGCATCTGTCAGCCAAAACGGAATAGACCCGAAAAGAGAACCCCTCCCCCCCTGAAGCAATCAAGTAGGTAGGTACCTAGGAAGCGGGCGGGCGGCTGCCTCCAGCAAACCATTGATCGGCTTGTCGTTTGGGATGGTCGCGCCGTGTTCCATCCTCGACCGGGCCATGCTAGTTTACGGAGTATTTTAATCCAATCCCCAATAATTTCTCCTTCATGTGCTCGTTGATGCGATTTTAACTCGCTCTCCCTCTCCTCTTAATCCCCCTGTCCCTTTTGGTGCCTCGGACCCCATTCACAGGGGCATTTCCCAGTCCGGCCCAGCCCAGCCCTGTAGGGTCTCCTCCCCCTTCCTCCACCAAAACTCAGCCCAGATCCTCCCAACTTCTTCCTCATCCTCACCTCGTCCCCCCCCCCCCTAGTCGTACATACATAGCCCGCTTACCTAGATTTCCGTTATCCGTGCTTAGCCCTGTCCAACATCTTTGCTGTTTGCACTACTGTGCGAATGCCCGTACATGCTAACTTTATACGCGGATCCCTGTCCCGCTATCCTTTCCTATTATCTTGCCTTTAACCTCCTGGCCGCTGAAGAAAATGGTGGCGTAAGTAGTGGTTCTTCCGGCTTCACGTCTTTCTCACCCCCCCACTCCGAATCTTACTCTTCTTTCTTATCACTCCTTTACTCTCTCTTGGCCCCATCAAGACCGAGCAGGAAACGCTGCCAGCTGTCTGTAGCTGTTCTCTTACTCAAAATTATTATTTTTTTAATTTTGGGTATTGCTTCAGTCAGATATACATTCATTCATTCATTCACTCATTCCTTGTGACCTTACTTTCTTGGATTCCCTGCCGTATACCTACCACCTCGGGCTTCAGCACCACCGTCATCATGCTGAGCCCATCAGCGCCCCAGCGGCGGTATTTGTTTCTCACCATTGGGTTTCTCTTCCTCACCATTGTCGTCTTTTACTCGTCAACGTCGGTAGATCTAGTAAGTGTCTGCAAAATACCACCTGAAACAAGGTCCATTGCATCGCATCGCTAACCACTAGTCTTTCTCTATTGTAGGAGCGCATCAAGGCTCTCGTGCCAGGACATGAGACATCCGGCTCTGGCTCCCCAGTGTCAACAGCGTATACCAAGGCGTCTGAGCCTACAAAGGCATCCGAGCCTTCAAAGGTGTCCGAGCCTACAAAGGTATCCGAGCCCGCGAAGGTGCCTGAACCTACCGCACCACTCGCGTCCACCGCCGGCTCCGAAGAAAAACCTCACAATACCAACTTGAGCGAAGAGGAAGAGGAAGAGAAAGAGGAAGAACAAATCGAAAACGACTCCGAGGACGAGCAGCCCGGCACTGACCTCGAAGAAATCCCTCCCGTCGAAGAAAAGATCAAAACCTCCAAGTTTCATTACTTGATACCCGCCAGCGGTAACAACCGCCGTCTCTGCTTCAACCTCATCTCCAGCGCTGCGAACCGCTATCCCGTCCCCGCCCTGGTAGGATGGAACGCTACCGGCTTGCTCTCCGCCGCCACTACTCACCTCGCAAAGCTGCACGTCATTCAGCGCTATCTCGAAAGACTCCCCAAGGAGGAGGACGATGATATCGTCCTTATCGTCGACGGCTACGATGTCATCATGCAGCTTCCCCCAGATATCATGCTCAAGCGATACTACAAGGTCCTCGAAAGCGAAAACGCTCGCAACGCCGAGCGCTTTGGCATCACCGTTGAAGAAATCTACGAGAAGGGCCTTGAAACTACTCTCTTCTTTGGCGCTGATAAGATTTGTTGGCCCATTGATTGGCGCGCTCCTCGCTGCTGGGCTGTTCCGCAATCCACCATGTCCTCCAAGGCATTTGGCGAGAAGACGAACAATGGTGATATGAACTATCTGATTCCCAGGTGGCTCAATTCAGGCACCCTCATCGGCCCTGCTAGCCACATGCGGGACTACATCGGCGCCACTCTGCTTGAGATTCTGAACACTTACAACCCTGACTACGGCAACAGCGAGTCCGACCAGTTCTATCTCGCCAACGTCTGGGGCCGCCAGGAGTACTTCCGCTCGAAAGAGTTTTCCGAAAATGGCGAGGTAAAAGGCGGCCCTGGTGATCGCTTCCTCCCGCACATCTTCGACAAGACGGAGCCGGTCGAGTATCACGTCGGCATCGAGTACGAGTCCGCCATGTTTCAAACCAAGGCTGGTTATGAGCGTTGGAACGACTGGATCGCGTACAGCAACGGCGACAAGGACGTGCCAGCGGCAAAGGTGGACAAGGACTTGAAGGATGAAAAAGAGAAGTTCAAGCCGTACAATATCGAGATGCCCGATGAGGTGCAGAAGGCTCTACGGACCATTTACGACGAAATCGAAGACGCTCATCCGGGCGCTGAGTCGAGCCAATGGATCCGCAAGATCAAGCTAGGAACCAACTACATCACCAAGCAAGTTTGGGGCCTGTGGCACGTCACAGGTGATAAGGATGTTATCGAGGGCCAGTACACCAAATTCTGGTTCTACCCCTACGCACGATCCCTGCTCAAGGCCGCAGTTCGCAAGCTACAGACGACCAACAAAATCTCCGACGAACCCATCGGTGGCCGATACTGGGTGCACAAGACGGTATATCCGGACGAGCAGAGCCTCACTGATGAGCTGGGCGGTGCCTGGTCTGATGAGGACGGCGGCAGGTGGATAGACTACACGTCTATGTGCAAGGAATGGGAGGGTGAGCTTCTTGGAGGAGAGAAGGTTTCGTCGAACAAGAAGAAGCCTGCGGCGACGGAGCTGCCGCCCCCGCCCGAGAAGAACCCGTGAGCGCAGCACTCTGAAGAATATATTCGTTTTTCACTGGTGGAGGAAAACGCATTCACGAAGTCGCTTCGTCTTGACGACACAGGTCGGAAGGTATATTAAGAAAGGTACTACTACAGTGCTTTCTTGGGAAACTATTAGGGGTTTTTTTTCGGGTTTGGTGGTGGATAGCTGATGAGCCTTGTATGCTACTTGTATTCTTTCTTTATTTCTTCCGACTCCCCAGTTGGGAGGCGTTGAGGCGTTGTCGCTTGGCTCGAGGATGGTGTTATCATTTAGTTCGTGCCGGAACTGGAACGACTTGGACCGAGTTTACGACTTCTGTGTGTACCAACAACAACAACAACAACAACAACAACATTACGGGAGGTGACTCCCACAAAATAGACGTGCGAAATCATGAGACGAGTATTCTATATTTCCAATACATTTTAGAAATGGTCAACCTGATCGCTGGTGAGCGAAAGCCAGTCTTGTTAGCGGCCAATCTTGTAAGTGCTGGGTGAAGTATCAACAACGGTGATGATCAAAGCTTCGCAGGTTTGTGACACACGGCCACGGGTTAAGTACCAAATCTATTGGTATAGAACAAGCCGGAAGCCTAAACGAAGCATCCAATCAACATCACTGCATTAGATTCGGCCCTCGTAATACCAATGGAAGCGCAGGGCAAGCTTCGCTTCTTCACACGGCAAACGTTCAACAACCGAGCAAAGCACGCACCACAACATACGAGCAACACCCGACAACCACTCCACGCAGTAATGCGTGTCGCGTTACATGAGCTCAGAACCGTGATCAGGGGCTTTCGTCAAACAAAGAACATCGAATAACAAAAGGGGGCCGAATCGCCCGGAACGTTGGTAGTGACTCGTTAATTTCTTGCTTTCTTTCGTGATGCTACCTATACCATGCTACTACTACTCCGTCCCGGCTCTTTCAACACGCTCCAGGTATCTTATGCGCCAAAACAAATAACAACAGACCATGTACACAATAGAACGTCTATGCGCAAGAAGAGAACTTTAAATACATTCAATCAAGCATGCGCCTCCGCCGCCTCGAGATCCGCCAGCGGCACATATCCATCCTCCTTTTTAACTCTCCGTCCCAGGCCGAAACTCTCGCGGAACCAACCGACGATGCCTTGGCCGCCGATCCAGCGGAGCTTCCCGCCCTTGGACGCAGTGGCCGCCTCGTCCATCCACTTGGGTCTGGTCCAGAACTTGAGCAGGAGACTGCTGACCACGACGCTGACACTGCTGCAAGCCATGGCAAAGCCGGCCATCATGGGATGCATGTGGAAGCCCAGCGGTAGGAAGAAGCCCATAGCGATGGGAAGGCCGATGATGTTGTACATGCACGCCCACGCGAGGTTGAGCTTGATGCGAAGGAAGATGGTGCGGGAGAGGTGCAAAGCAGCAGGGATGTCCATGAGGTCTGTTGGGCGCATGAGGACGACATCTGCAGCCTCCATGGCAACGTCGGTGCCACTGGCCATGGCGATGCCAACATCTGCAGTCGCAAGAGCGGGTGAATCGTTGATGCCGTCGCCGACCATGCCGACGACTTCACCCTGAGCCTGAATTTCTTTAATAATGGCCTGCTTCTGGTCAGGGCTAACGCCGGCGTAGACGTCGTCGGCCGAGATGCCTACGGCTTTGGCAACGGCGAGAGCCGTCGACTGTTGGTCACCGGTGACAATGGCCGTCTTGATACCCATTTGGTGGAGCACTGAGATTGCAGCTACAGCCCCGTCCTTAATCGAGTCGGCGAGACATAGGTAGCCAGTGTACTGACCATCAATAGCGACGAAGATATTAGTGGTCCCGGAAGCGGGAGCCTTGGGGTTCGCCTTGCCTGCGGTCGCGTTGAGCTGCTCCGAGGCCTCAATGGCATCCTCGGGAACATGGATGCCGTTATCTTGTAGGTAAGCAACATTTCCGAGAAGAACGCGATAACGGGTGCGAGCGGCGGATGTGGCTGGCTCGACCTCAGCGTTGACGCCCTTTCCAATGGTGACTTTGAAGTCTCCAACGCTACCCTCGATGGTACCATCAGCATCCAAGTCGAGCTCGCGACGAGCAGCAGCTAAAACAGCCTTGCCCACGGGATGTTCGCTGCCCATCTCTGCCAAGCCAACGATTGTCCACCAGAGACGGCGTCGCCACCCGTTATCTTGCCAAACCATGTCGAGGTTCGCCTCAGCAACACTCATCTTGCCATAGGTAATGGTGCCGGTTTTGTCCAGGACGATCTGCGTAACCTTCGTGAACCGTTCCAGAGCAACACCACCCTTTATTAAAATACCGTTCTCTGCGCCCACGCCGGTACCAACCATGACAGCGGTTGGGGTCGCTAAACCGAGAGCACAAGGGCACGCAAATACGATGACGGAGATGCAGAGTTTCACGCACACCATGATCTTACCGCCACTGGCATCCGCCAGGAATATCTTGGGAGGGTTGGGCAGCACGTGGCTGAGAACCATCCAACCCAGGAAGGTAATTAGTCCAAGAATGAGGATTGTAGGGACGAAATAGCCGGCCAGGGTATCAGCAAGCTGTTGAATTGGCGCCCGAGTAGTTTGCGCGTCCTGGACTAGCTTGACAATCTGGCTGAGCTGCGTATCACGTCCAGCACGGGAGACCCTAAAGTCCACACGGCCGTCACCATTGACTGTGCCACCGATGACGTTGTCTCCTACTTTCTTTTGAACAGGCATTGCCTCACCCGTAACCATGCTCTCGTCGATGTACGTTTCACCTCTTAGGAGGACTCCATCGGCAGGAAGCTTGTCGCCAGGACGGATGACCACAATGTCACCGACCTGCAGCAACTCGGTTGGAATAATCTTCTCCTCGTATACGGAACCGTTCATACCGGCAGCCGCCGGAGTCTTAGTATCTTCGATATCCTTAGAGTTTGTCCATTGCTCGGTAGCCTTTTCAACTGCAATTGGGTCTGCATAAATTGAAGCCATTGAGGGGGCCAAGGACATAAGACGAGATAGGGCCTTTGAAGTCTGTCCTTTAGCTCGGTTCTCCAAGAAGCGCCCAAAGGTGATAAATGTGATCAGCATAGTGCTAGTGTCAAAGATGGTGCTCGGCCTCGAGTGAGGAGCAACAGTTAACGACACAATCATGGCCAGAACACTGAAGAAGAAAGCACACGAGGTGCCAAGAATAACAAGAACGTCCATAGTAGGTGAACCATGCTTAATAGATTTCCAGGCGGAAATGTAAAATCGCTTTCCAATGCCAAATTGGACAGGTATCGTAAGAACGAAACAAATAACATCGCCAAGATAAAGACCCTGTATTAACTTGAACTTGCCAAAGTCCAATATGGGCAGACACATGGGGAAGATCATGCCGATGAGAAAGACGGGGATGGCAAACGCCAAGGACGTCCGGAACGCAGTGCGCCACTCGTTAATCTCTCTCGTCTTGGCCAGTGATTCGAGCTGAGCATTGTTGTCCTGGTTGTCTGCAAGGAGGGCATTGAAACCCTGGGCCTCAACGGCCTCGACAACGCCTCGCAAACCGATAGCATCGGACCGGTGGTTGACGGTAAGACGGGACGAGGCGAGATTAACCGATGCAGAGTCAATGCCGGGAAGTGCCAGTAATGCTGTCTCCAAAGCTTGCGCTGAGGCTGCATCGGAAACGCCATAGACTTTGAATTGCGACGTTGTTGACCCACCGAGGAGGTCGCCAGTAAGTTGAGTCGATAGAACCTTGGCGTCAAATCCTCGATCTTCAATGGTCTCTGCAATCTGCTCGGGAGAGAGTTTCGTAACATCATGCGTGAGAACGGCCCGCTCCGCAAGCAAGCTGATGTTGAATTTGAGAACGCCGTCAAGACCCTTGAACCCCCCCTCCACAGCTGAAGTGCAGGCGCCACATGTCATCCCTTCAATCGCTACAGTAGTTGTAGCGATGTTACTCTTAGGTTCTGCCGTCTTGAAAGTATTTCCTGACTCGACGGTATCAACAATCTCGGCGTCAAATCCACGGTCATCGATGATTTCGGCAATCTTCGCAGGGGGGAGAATGGTCGGATCATGCTCAATTACAGCGCGCTCCGATAATAATGATATGCTGAAATGCTTGACACCAGGAACATCTTTGAAACCACTCTCGACGGCAGATGTGCAGGCGCCACAAGTCATGCCTTCAATGGCCACCGTAGTAGTCACAATGCCATCATTATTGTGTTGGTTGTACTCGAATCGTTCAGTGACAGGGGTCGGAAGATCGGTCGAGAGAACCTCGGCGTCGAAGCCGCGATCCTCAATGATATCTTGCACCTGAGTGGCGGTGACGATCTTGGGATCATGCATAACGACTGCGCGCTCCATAACGAGACTCACGGAGACGTTACCAACACCATCAACGCCCTTGAAGCCAGCTTCAACAGCGGAAGTGCAGGCGCCGCAACTGTTACGAGAAAGTACTCGTTAGTCATATTTCTCAAGGCCGCAGTGAATTACAAAGCTTTGCAATACAAAACTGCGCGGATGTTCGGCGTTGCTCGGAATAACCGGAGGTTGGAGCTTGGGTGGGAACTCACGTCATGCCTTCAACCCTCAGCGTTGTGGTGGCCATGTGTGCGGTTTTCGGAGCCGCCAGGGCACTTGAACTCGAATTCTCGTCCCTCGAGGGGATCTGTATATACGTGGGGGCCATCGCAGCCCGCCAGTTTCCCCTCCGTTTGTAGTGGTCGTATCGGTCCTAGAGGGCGGGCTGATCGCGAGGGGATGGCTGGTTATATGGTCGATCACTCGTCGCTACCGACGACCTGCGGGCATTTCGAAGGGATGCGGCCCAAGTTAAATAAAATGTGCAATCAACCACACGAGTCCGGGCTTTGCGCCAGCAGTGTCGCTTGCGACTAAGAAGAGAAGGGAATCGGCGCGGATCAGATAATTAAAAAATGGGGAGATAGTATGAATTGCGGCAGCGGAGCCCTGCGAAGACCGGCTTCTGGGGGGTGGGCGGGTCGTGGGATGGTGGGAGGTGTTAAGTAATGGCGGCTGGGAGAGTCTAGGTGAGGTCTCTTGGTCAGCAGGAGGCGAAGAGGAGAGAAGAAATAAGTTGTAAGACAGGACAAAGACCCCGGACATGGGTGAGACAAGATGAGACGGATGCGGGATCTCGGCTCTTTTTTAGGGGTTGAAGCTTACCTGCCAACTGCGAATAAGATCTTGGGCCAAAACCTGTCTTCTGGGGGGAGATGCCCAGATTGGAGATGTCCCCGAGGAACAAGAGAAGTTTTGACTGTGTCTCCAGGAGTGAGGACAATTTGTACGTACTCCGTACACCACCGATAGGATCGACAAGGGACTTGAACTTCGTAACAACTAACAATATGCGACAAGGCTCTTTCGTTGGTGGATGGATATTGGGATGGGGAACAAAGGGTAATCTGGAAGTTACAGGATGCTCCGGCGGTTAAGACAGCGAAGCGAGTTCCGATATAGTGGAGCAGAGACGTCGTGATTTGAACCGTAGGTACGGATTATTAAAGCAAATAATACGAACAACCAAGGGCTGCCAAAGGAAAGGCAAAAGAACAGCTTCGATTTAGTTCTCGTCTGCGAGCTAAACAACGCCGTCAACTGCTTCTTGCCGCAAGAACACTATTATGTGGTGCTGATGAAGCACACTACGCAAGCCAGCGGCGCTTGGGGTGGAGCGGGAGACGCAGCACACCAAGCATGCGGGTGACGGGCGATGGTTGCGGAGCTCCCCACCAGTGTTGCAAACGCCGATGATTGGTTCAGCGTCTTTTTTCCCGGCAGTGGCCGTGCCGTGCTGCGTCTGCTGAGTTTCCTGGTGTGTGGTGGGAGCGGTGGCACTCGGCTCAGCTGCAGCCAACAAGTATGGGACAGGCCAAAAAGTTTGATCTTACCATTTGTGAGGCTTGTCGATGAGTGAGATTGTAACCCATTCGCAAAGGCGGCTCCATCTGTGAGCATACAAGTTGCTCTCTCGTCCTGCATGTAAAATGGACAGCAAACACGAACATTACACTGCGAAGTACACCCCGTCCAATCTCTCAGAACAATGGCGTCATTCACTCGTTCTCTACGCAACTGTCGATCTCTTCCTCTCGCGTATTGTCCGTCCTTCAACTACATCAATTTCATGTGAAGCTATTGGTGATTCAGCTACACTGGCTGCTGAGGGAGATGACCTTCCTTCTCGGCGTACAGCTGATCCGCACTTTGTAATTTTGTGCCTCAGACTTCCCGGTCTAGCTCGCCGCTCAATTGCTTTTGATGACTGTCTTGGGTTTAATCATGATGTTTTTGTTTTTTTTTGGCATCGTACAGTCACGTGTGGTGTGGTAAGATGACTACATTCAATTTGATGCAATTGCGTATTTTTGGATCGATATTTTGACTGGGCTCCGGATCTTTGCAGTTCCGGCGGGTTGGGAAGACAGGTCATCATGTTGGGGGCTGAGTCTGGGACTGTTGTACCGGTATACCCAGACTACTCCGTATAACTAGATCGCCGGCACGGGGCAGACGTGAGATGGAACTAAGGCATATGTGAACCCCGGTCCTTTTGCTGAATAACTCGCAACTCTGACTTCGTTCTATATTTGTCTTTCTGTCCGCGTATTTGTTTCTAAGGCCCCGTGTCTGGTCGTCATGTTTCGCCAATTGTCTCGCCTTCTCATATGGAACATGGAACTAGGGGATTACTAACCCTTTTCTCGTTTGGTGCCCTAACATCAGTTTCATATTCAACTTATTTGGTTTCGCAAAACACATAACTATGCTCAATGAATTTCTGGATTCCCGCAGCCACTTCCAGTATGTTTTTGCGAGACCCGCTGATTCCTACTCGCTCTACGGATACCACCATTGATTGACATCCATTCCCTCGGGAACTGTACGCGCATCGTAGGTCTAGTAACTTGAGCTCTCTCTGGTTTCGCTTCTGTGGGTTTGTCGCTAGTCATGGGCGTTGAGATTTCTTAGAATATTCGTCATTCATGAATCAGAAGTTGTCGGGAAAGGTTGATGTTCCTGTTGGTTGGGTCGATAAACAGAGCACTATTCTTTTACGTGTCTAGCCATCAGCATAAGGAAATGAACAGCATACAATGCTGTGTCAACTCAATCAATACAGGTCACTTCAATTCAGACATGCGTCGATTTCCGCTGAAAATGCACTTTTCCACCATGTACTGTAGGGTAGGTCATTTGGTGACTGTGGCTACCCCACGATTCACTCACGCGCTGCCCCACCTGCCATGACTGCCTTTCCTGAGCCCCGCGCCGCCACAGCTTGCTTGCCTGCTCCAGCCTCACCACCAATCTACCAATCTCCAATATACATATCTACGACGGCCCCCATTCATTCTTTTGCATACCATTCCTGTGAGCTGTACTGCTGAGACAGGGCTACTACTGTGACCTTGGTATATTCCATAGACGCTCTCGTGTAGTTCGCCGAGACCGCCTACATCCTAATCTTTACTGGGACATTCGACCATTTCATTCACAAGGCGGCTCGGCTCGGTTCGACTTCCACTCACCATGGAACAAACGAAGGCTCTCAACGCTCTCGAGGTACGACATTCTACCACCCTCCTAAACGATACCGTCTAATACTCTATAGCCCTTCCTGGCGCTCTCTAAAACGGCCACATCGCCCCGCGCTGCCGCCGACCTGGTTATCAGAGCCACATCGGCCCCAAACACATTCCTCTTCACCGAACTCCTCGAAACACCTGCCATCCAGTCCCTTGCCTCCTCGACCGACTTCGTATCGCACTTCACCCTCCTACAGATCTTCTCTTTTGGCACCTACGCGACCTATCGCTCTACTCCGGGCCTCCCTCCCTTAGGCGACACACAGGCGCAGAAACTCCGCCAGCTCTCCCTCCTCACTCTCGCCCACGACCGCAAGAACCTCTCTTACAGCGCCCTCCAAGAAGCCCTCGATCTTCCAGATATCCTTGCGCTTGAAAACCTCGTCGTTTCCGCCGTCTACGCCGGACTTCTCCACGCTACGCTCGACCCCGCCCGGGCGGCCGTCCAGGTTAGCAGCGTAGCACCCCTGCGGGATCTTCACCCAGGAACCATCCCCGAGATGATTTCCTCCTTAAAAAACTGGAGTGACCGGTGTACCTCAACCCTTGGAGATCTCGAGACTCAAATGAAGGACATTCGCGCCGCGGCAGCTGTGCGACAACGTGATCAACGGGCTGTGGATAAGGAGCTCCAAGAGCTGATGGCAGCATCACAAGAGAATAAGAAGCACGAGGCAGGTTTTACGCGGGAGATGCTCACTCGACGGACGTTCAATAAACGACCTGTTGTGGACAGCATGATCCCCAACCCTGAGAGCATGGAGGTCGACTTGCCTGAGGAGCGGTCGAACAAGCGCAAGATGTGAACGGGGATGGCACTGATGATTTGCCAATACGACAAAAGACTTTGAAAACTGTATCACGACGATCCATGAATGTAATTAGACGACATAACACCTATTTTGTTAACCTCCCTTAGAACAAAGTGCCGCCCGCTTCCTGCCGAGTGCCGAACAATTATGGAAAAAGAAGGTAGTTAGAAACTACTGGAGAAGCTCTGGGTCGAGCGAGTAGTCTACATACAAGCCCTAGATGGTACAACAAAGATGAATCAATACTCCTACACCGCAACCCGCATAAAAAAACATGTCGATCCTCTTCACCAGACCGTCTGGTATCTTTTGCCAAATCAAACTCTCAAAATCATGACGGTCGTGAAATTTGCTGTTGCTGCAGCCTTCTATCTCGCAGAGACGAAAGAGATAAGAGAAAAAATAAATTACGAGACGACCAGCAAGGGCCCGCATCATTGGCCGCTGTAATGGATCCGACTCCCCAATCACAGGCGCTTTCCGGGGACCATAATGAAGAGAATACAAAGTCCAGCGTCGACGAGGAAGGTGACGGCTAAGACCATGAGGGCTCGTTTGGCAAGGAGTTTGCGGACATACGGTTCGCGAATGCGGGAAAAGTTGAACGGAGTGTACTCGCTAAAGCCGACCAGGGCCATGATGGGATCAAGAGAGTACTGATATGAAGAGAGAAGGTAGACACCAATGGTGAATGGAATGATGAGCTGTAATAAATTAGTTATGTGGTCAGTGAAGATTTGGGATAATCACTTACCCAGCACCTGGTTTGACGAGACTTATCAAGGAAGATAAGAACAAAGCCAGTCCAGAAAGCACCAAACATGGCAATGAGACCGACGATAAGTCTCATAATGAGAGTAGGAGGAATAAGATTGCCCAATGCTTTCATTCTTAGGAAACCTGGGAAGGCATCCCGTTCCATCGCCTGGAACACATAATCCTTGGCCACATCAAATACTTCTGGGTCATCACGACCGAATTCTTCGATAGCGGTGGTAACATCCTGCGTGATGGATCCGGGGAGGGTAATTTCTCGCTCAGCGCCAGGCATCAAGAAGGTGTAGAGAATCTTCTCCGCGGAGGCGCGGATATCTTGTCGAGCGACAGTGTGAGCTGGGGAATTGGAATCGGTGGTGATGTCATGGGAGTTGCTGAATTGGGGGCTGGGCCGAACTGGTCCAGCGCTCTGAGGGGAATCGTGGCCCTGGTCCTCGCGGAGAAAGGCAGAGAGCTGGTTATTCTGGTTCTTCTCCTTCTCCGTCGCATACATTGAGGGGCCTGCCGCTCGGGGTTCCAAGTCGCCGATGTTCTCCAGGATTGCTGATGACCTCTTAGATCCAGACTTTTCCATGTCGGGGGTTCCAATAAGAACCGAACGTCGGAGCTCGCGAACATAATGACGGCAAAGTGACATGTGCTGAGCCACATCCAGCCTGTAGGACAGTGAGTTAGATGCATCTCTCCCTTGTCATCATGGCGAGGACCTACCAGAAATCAAGGTAGTCTACGGATCGCTGCTGATCGCGCATGTAAATGTAAAAGGAAAAGAGGTCGACGGGAGGTAGAGTGCGTCGGCTCAGCACCTCGAATAGAGTCGGAAGTCGGTTTCTCGTCAAGTCGGGCTGAGGCGACGGCGTCGACGCTGTCGTGATGGGTTGGTGATCGGCCATCTTGCGCTGTAGAATACCGTGCCTATAGTCAAGCGAGTGTAGTATATAATGAAAGGCGATTTTGTTTCGGAGCGCGAGGAACACTAGCTGTCGATGATTGCGCCAATGCGATGACGAAGTGTGGTTCACGCGAAATCCCCCCTGGCGACGATACTAGGACGGGCCCTTTGTTTGCAACCGGTGCAGATGTCTCGCCTGGGAATCTCGAACCTTATCAACGAAAAGAGGGAATGACTGTAGGAGCGAGCGCAGTTGTGTGTGGTACCTAACGGCTGTTGGAATGTTGACGCTTGGAATGGTGGTGACGAACGAGCTGCTTCACGGTAAACAGCCCAGAGCGACGTGGATCTAATGAAACTCCTCCTATGCCGAGTTTCGTTAACTCAATGCATAAAGTGGATCGAAGCATTGAATCACGTGATGGATACCGGCGGGACCAGGTGACTGTGCCCTATTGGTTCGCTACCCCCACCCACGAATTTCGAGCCTGCCCTACACACAAGAATTTTGTGGGAATTTGGTATTCGACATCAACACCTCCTCATCGCCAGACCGAGAAGACGATCCGCAGGTACGAACTCCGACACTTTTTTTCCCTCGCCCAAATAGCTCTTTAGAGACACGAGAACTGCGAATCTTGCGCACTCAACCTCGCCGTTTTCCGCAATCGAGATACTGACAGCCGGCTAGCCATGTCGTCCAAGAAGACCCAGCGTTCCGCCATTGCGGACGTCGTTGCCCGCGAGTACACCATCCACATGCACAAGCGCGTATGTTTCCTCCTTGAAGAACCCACTGAGAAGTTTCTTATATTCTCGGGTTTTTTTTACGATTCAAAATACTGACCGAGTGTAGATGCATGGTGTCACCTTCAAGAAGCGTGCTCCCCGCGCTATCAAGGAGATCAAGGAATTCACCACCAAGGCCATGGTACGACCATTCCCCGAACGATCTGCCCGACGACTGCGAAGCGATTGGAGCAGAAGGGATTTAGATTAGACTAAACCGTGCTAACACATTGCCTAGGGTACCACTGATGTCCGTATCGACCCCCAGCTGAACAAGAAGGTCTGGGAGTGCGGTGTCAAGGGCGTTCCCTACCGACTGCGCGTGCGAATTTCTCGACGACGAAACGACGAGGAGGGTGCCAAGGAGAAGCTCTACAGCTACGTTCAGGCTGTCAACGTCAAGAACCCTAAGGGCCTTTCCACGGTTATTGTTGAGGAATAAATAAAAGTTTCTCTTGGGACAGGTTCTAGGGTGGCATGGCTTTCGGAGTTGCACACGGCATTCTAGCTTCTTTCACGCTGAAAATACAGAGGGAAATGTGATACAAGCTTGCGAGCCAACGACAAAAAACAAATGGGTGCCTCAGCGTGAAGCGTTCTGGACATGGGTCTGGGCACAGGTCATCATGTGTGGAGGTTGTAGCCGTGGAGATCTCATCCGTGGAGTTCTTATGTTGTCGATAGGGTATACCATCGACTATGATCTGTTGATCTGATTCTCAGGATATCCATCCTCTTTGCCCAATGCGGAAATGCCTCGCAGTCCCGAATGTTAAAGCCAACCCATGCCATGCACCTAGGACTCCAATTCTCATATACAAGTAAACAATGAACGTAAACCAAAGAACCCTTCTTCTACTCGTCTTCAATATCCCGGTGTCGTCCCAGGACCTTCCGCTTAAACTCCTCAGCGTCCTTATCCCAAAGCTCCGCAGCCTCGCCGTTGAGAGGAGAGGCGCTGGATAAGGTGTTAGCATTGCGTGTATTCACGTCAAAAGAGTGATGTCTTACTTGTTGGGCTCGCCGAGCAAGCTCTGTAGACTCAATAGGACGGTCTGGATGTTGTAGGCAGGAGTCCACTTGTCCTTAAGGATGTCCAAGCAGATACGACCAGAGAAATCAACGTTGGGGTGGTAGATGGGCGTTGTGTACAGGACGGTTGGTGGCTCGTAGGGGTAGTTTGAGGAGAAGGCGAAGCTGAGCTTCAAGGTAAGACCAGCATAGGGAGTGTCGTCGGGACCCTCGATGGTAGCAGTCCAGGACAGGAGATTTCCATCAGCGCCGGGGAAGGCTGAGACGCCTGGAGCAGGCGAGGTCATGAGTTGCATCAGCTCGGTTTGCAGTCTATCTAATGTCAGTTATTCGAAATCTAAATGTTAAAAAAAAGGGCTCTGCGACAAACCTTTTGGTGGTACTCTGAGAATCGGGACCTTTGCGACCGGAGTTGAGCTTGGCAGCCTGGACGCTGCCAGGGGCAGAGTTCTGGTTATCTTCCATCGTATAATCCATTTAGAAATGATGACTTGAAGACAGAGTTTGAATGCTTCAACAAATGCGAGCTCTGACAAGGGTCAAATAGCTGGTGATGATGGGGAGTTGCACAATGAGGACAAAGAGTTGGATTACAACACGGCACTTTCGGAAATGGAAAGAGGGTATGAAGGCAGACGAATGGTCCAGGGAAAGAAGGGGAAGATATCTGAGGGCGAAGAGCGAGAGAGAAGGAGGTCGAGAGGGGTTTTCAAGTTGACGCGACTCTTTTCCTTCTGTGTTTGGGGCAATTCAAGATGCGGTGCGGTAGGAGGCGCGAGTTGAAAGCGGGATAGTCGACTTCATAACTTATGTTTACCGCAGCAACGGGCAACGGAGGCGCTCAGGCCAATGGATTCTGGGACAAGGCAGGGCCGTGAAACGTGGGGCCGCACCAAATCAACTCGACCATCAAATTCAACGGTGCTTCAGGGCGTTTAGGGCATTTCAGTGGGCGGCCAGCGCTGCTGCGACCACTATCGCGCGCTCGCTTACAGTGGGTTGGGAGGGGTTCGTGCGCATCAGTTTCTTGGGAGACGGTGCTGGCGGGAGAAACAACAGCAAAACGGCTTTACGCGGTCGGGACGCGACTTGGACGCGACCGGCTTCGAGTTTGCCTTGCGTCAAACGGATCCAACCAACGGTAAGGGGCGAAACGGGGCTTAGGTTCATGAGTTGGCCTCGAGTCCGACCTGCATATAGAAGTTCCACTGGGTTTTTGAGAGAGTTGCAATCATGGTAAGTCACGTCTATTGTTATTATTCTTTGCCCCTGCACATATGATATAGATACAGGGACGATAACGTGAACACTGGCTAACGCCGTGAATTGTGTCACCATGGACTTCACGATTGATATGGCGTTCCTCATCATCTTTCATTCTTCCCAATTCGTCAATTTTTGAATGTTTCACTGTTTAACATGTCGCAGTCTCAACTGGATCCCCTACCAAGGGACCTTCCCTTCCGCATCATCTCAAAAACTGTTGGTCGTGGTGCTTATGCCTCGTTAGTCACGCCCATGTCTTCACAGGTTGAATGCACCTGATATGCTAACACCCAATTTACAGCATCAAGAAAGCCATTCCTCTTGACGCTCAATCACCAGTTTTTGCTGTCAAACTCATCCATAAGGGCTATGCTACCAAGCATGGCCGCATCTCGGCAAAACAGCTGGCCATGGAGGTCTCGCTGCACTCTCATATTGGCCAGCACCCAAACATCATTGAGTGGTTTGCCTCGGGAGAGGATGCTATATGGAGATGGATTGCTATGGAGTATGCCGAAGGTGGTGACCTTTTTGACAAGATTGAGGCCGATGTTGGCGTCCTCCAGGACATTGCCCAGGTCTATTTTGTGCAGCTTGTCGGTGGCGTGAGCTTCATGCACTCCAAGGGTGTTGCTCACAGAGATCTCAAACCAGAAAACATTCTCATGTCTCAGGATGGCTCTTTGAAACTTGCAGACTTTGGTATGGCCACGATGTTCGAGTACAAAGGCCAGCGGAAGCTGAGCTCAACTCTGTGCGGTAGTCCCCCTTACATCGCCCCTGAGATCCTCGCCTGTGGCCGAGGCGATAGGAAATCGTCTAGTGGCGCCAAATATTCTCCTGACTTGGTGGATGTGTGGTCCTGCGGTGTTATTCTCTTCGTCCTTCTTGTCGGCAATACTCCTTGGGAGGAACCTTCACAAAGTAGCTGGGAGTTCCAAGAGTACGTCCGCACCTCTGGACGCAGTTCTGATGCTTTATGGGAGAGGATACCACCAGAAGCCCTCTCCCTGCTCCGTGGTATGATGAGGATCGATCCAAACAAACGCTTCAACTTTGCGCAGATTCGCCAGCATCCTTGGTATACACGACACAACCCCCTTATCTCTACCGATGGACGGGTTACCGACCCCATCAACCTGGCTACTCGGATGCTTGAGAATCTCCGGATCGATTTTAGCCAGCAACCTACCACCTCCCAGCCACCCTCGAGTGATAGCATGGATATAGACACTGGCCTCAATGCCGGCCGCTTCTCTTCCACCCAACCTGAGGTCCCCATCGCTGACCATGACTGGGATTTCGAACGCCCAGCTCTCCGTTCCATGGCCGCTCCAACCTCATCTCTACCACCCCGTGCTCAGGATGCCCGCCGCATGATACACGACTCCCTGGCCGATGAGCCCTCCATGTCTCAATTCTCCCACACTCCCGGCCCCTCTATGACTCTCACTCAACAAGCCCGTCGTTTCCGTGACATCTGCCCTCCCGAATCTCTCACACGCTTCTTCTCCGCAGTGCCTCCTGCGCATATAATCCAGATGCTTAACGACGCGTTGCACCATCTCAATGTGCCTCTGGCCCCCGTTTCACCCAACCTATACAACAACCCCATTGCCACGTTGAAAGTCAAAGCGCTTGATGGCCGCCAGCAGAGCCTTCACGGCGAGATCCAGGTGGATAAACAGCCGCTACCGGACGGCACCGAGGTGCTTGACGTGCGCTTTGTGAAGATCAAGGGTGACCCGCTGGAGTGGCGTCGGTTCTTCAAAAAGGTGGTCGTTTTGTGCAAGGATGGTGTGTATGTCCCGGAGGCTTAGAAATTGAGGGGACTACCTGTTGGTGCGAAGGAAGCTTCTAAAAATTTACATGCTTAAGAGTTGGATTATGTACATTGTATTGCTTGGGTGTGAAATTGGAAGTAATGATGCTGTTGTTAAGTAGTTTTCAAAGTGATGCGCTCATATATGGCATTTCATAATTATATAAACCCCCTACATAAAACTACTCGAAGCCTAGGACCTCGAAATCCGAATTTGGAATCAAAATAGTCTGTGTTGGGTTTATCAAGCCCTGGGGAATCCAACTTTCCACTAGGCGGTGACTTCAGCAACTTGTGTTGACATCATGTTCTCTACTGAGGTTAAAATTGCGTGAATGTCAGATCATTATCTCCTTCGCCGAGGTTAAAATTGTATTGAAATCGTAACACCCGTGACTGGAGATATCCGGTCGGTAGGGTAAGTGGGCAGACTGAGGATTTGAGTTATGTTATAATTGTTTTGACAATTCGAGAATGTTTGGTGGATGGTCTGCTTAAATAACACCCAACCTGGTCGTTCTACGTATGCATACACATAGTGATCTTTCGCGCGCATAGTGCCGTTGAGTTCCAATAAGATATGAATAGTGTATACCTTAACTCTTCGATACCAGCAACCTGAGTTGTTGCCTAAGCTATTTGAAAATTTGCAGGCTGTGATTGAGAGCCATCCGATTGTCTATCCCAGCATCAACTACACCAGACCATGGTAGTTATGAGTTTATTCACTCACCCATAGTCTTAATAGAAAGGGAAATCGACCCGGTCCCTCCAATAGATATCTTTATCGCATGATTCATACCCTCCTTGTGACAGATGATCTTTGTGTCAGGCTCAGCGGCAGGCAGCTGCTGGGGGGGGGTTAGGTCGTAAATGGTAGTAATGAGCCTGAGAAGACGAGGTAGCGGTTCATACAAGAATGTGGAAACCCGAAGGAATTTTCAGGGATTGAGAAGAATCGAACCGAGATATGTTTTTACGTTTTGAACATCCTTTGTCTCCTAAGCAATTGCTGCGTTGCTGCGCACCCTTCGAACTAGGCTGCATCTATCAACGTCCTCTACGTCTTATTGCCATATGGTAGATCTCAAGTTGATGACGAGAAATGAACCGAGTTAAACGAGAGGAACGCGGTGAACAAAGAAGGAGAGTTGGTAATATTGGTAACCGTAACATGTATGCTCGCTCTAAATTCTGTACCCCAAACACCAGAACACCGAGAGACCTGTGATTTATTCTTGTGATGTTTCATTTGTTTGATCCGTCCACTCGAATTCTGTAAGAGTGTTAAATCAATTAGCTCAACACACATAAGATGAGGTGACGTACTTTGACGGCACATTGGACATTGGCCTCTGGCTGAGTCTTGCTTGATCCATTCGAGAATGCAATGCTAACAGAGGGCATAAAGTCAGTAATTTGACGAGGTTATGCAGATAGACACGTTTGAGGCACAGACCATGTGAAAGTTGTGGCCGCATTTTCCCGATACTGGACGGAGAGATTAGCATGGGTGTGGAAACATGGCCTGATATTTGACGGTCGTGGTCGTGATAGAACGAGCACTTACATATGCTACAATCATCGCCAGGGTATTTACATGTTGGACACGTGCCGTCGAAGTCAACCTGACAAATACCACAGACGTCGTCTTCGGGAATGTCCCAGCGCCATGTTGCTACCGTGTTCCACTTCTGGATGGTAACCTTCATGATGAATTTCTGGGTGAGCTGGTGAGTCACGAGGTAGTTGCTTGGAGAGGGAGAAGTGTCAGTATGACGACTATGCAGAATTCAGTTGTCGTAGTGGCGAAGGTTTATAATGCGGAATGTCGCGTCGCACTCGAGCAGGCGTTTGTGAGAACCCCCCAGGCCGGGGGCTTCCCCTGGAGGCGCTTTTAGTGACCTCATCCGCTGGAATTGTCCACTGAGAGCACACTCCAGACCCCAAGCTCTTGCTGCTGGCATGATTTCTCCGCTGGACCGTTGATTAGCCGCCCGCCAACCGCTATAACGGCGATATACTTCAATGCAACGGGTGCAGTGAATGCTCGCCCTGAGTGGTCCAAGCTTTCTAACCGACAGCTCCCAGTTTTGACGCCAACCCGCCTGCTCTGTTATCACCAAATCCCACGAGGGCCCAGTCCCGTTCGACTTCAACTCTCCCCCCTGGTTGCCTTCCTTCCAAGTAATGCGGAAACAGAGTTAGAGGCCAGACCTCAAACTATCTGTCGTTCCCTTACGCCCGGCCCAGTTCGAATTCCTCCCGAATCGCCCCGCGTCTCTTATCGACGTCTCGTACGAGTCATCGAATTCTCTCCTCTCGTTTTCTCTCTACCCTTAGTACAACCTCTATTTCGTCTCTACCATGGCTTCCGTCGCCGTCTGCTACCCAACGAGAGTTGGCTTGCGCCAATTCGGCACCAGAGTATTCCGACCTCTCCTCACTCGACGGAATCTTTCGTCCTACATCGTCACCCCTAAAGAACTCAACGAAGCCCTAAACAAGAACCCTCCATCACCGACCAATAACGACCCCCGAGTGATTCCTCTTTGTGCATCATGGTTTCTTCCCAACGATGAAAGGACAGGAATCCAAACGTTCCGAGAGCAGCGCATCCCCCATGCCCGTTTCTTTGACCTTGACAAGGTTATTGACAAGCGTAGCCCTTACCCTCACATGCTGCCGGATGCTAAAGGATTCGCGGCCGCCATGAGCGAATTGGGTGTGAGAAAAGAGGATACGGTTGTTGTGTATGATACAAAGGAACTTGGCATCTTCAGCGCTCCCCGTGTTGGTTGGACACTGAAGGTCTTTGGGCACTCCAAGGTGCATATCCTTAACAACTTTAAACTGTGGGTGGAAGAGGGACTTCCCACTGAATCAGGGGAGCTATATAGCGTCGAGTGCGGCCCTTACCCAATTCCTACCGTGGAAACCCAAAGGGTCGCTAGCTTCGAGGAGATCAAGGACATTGTTCGGGACTCCAACAAGGAGGGCGCCGAAGGTGTGCAGATCCTCGACGCCAGGCCCTTGGGCAGGTTTACTGGTGAAGCTCCTGAGCCCCGTGAAGGTCTTTCTTCCGGACATATGCCTAGCTCTGTTAGCATCCCTTTCAATGCTGTTCTGGACTCTGAGACCAAAGCTTTTCTTCCCCGCGACAAGCTGAAGAAGTTGTTCGAGGAGAAGGGCGTGGACCCGAGCAAGCCTATCATCTCAACATGCGGTACTGGTGTGACAGCATGTGTCATTGAGACGGCTCTAGAGGAGGCTGGGTATGGATCTCCCGAGTCCCGAAGAGTGTACGATGGAAGCTGGACGTAAGTGCATCGCTCCTAAATGAGAGTTTCCGGAACTAACAATTAGATAGGGAATGGGCCCAGCGAGTGACCCCTGAAGAGAACCTAATTGCCAAGACAGTAAAGGAGTAGTTGTGAAGGGGGAAATAGTCGAAGAGCTGTTGCGATACCCTCCTTATTGAACCTGGAATTGTCAGGTGTGTACGAACATCCATCCCCTCATGATTCGAGTCTAGCATGGCTCCTGAAACGCCTGCAATGGATACGCGAATTGTTTTGGTAGTCATCTAGCATCTCTAGCATCCCCACACTTCTGCATAGTTAAAGGTATATAGCTGCGAATCAATCGACTGATGGAGTCCGATTAACTATTGTCTCATTTGTCTTATGTGGGCGGTATCGGATGCTTGAGTAATGAATTGGGGCTGAATGTGGCGCCACTGCGCATGTGGCTGGTGCTCACCGAGGCCACCGAGGTGAGCGTCAATCCAGCAATGAGTGGAGCCCACAAATCGTTTTTTGCCTTACCCACCAGGCACAGGTGCACAAAGCCATTAGGGCTCGGCTAACCCAAGCACACCCAAAAATTCCCCAGCGCAGACCCCGCCGTCGAAAAAGTTCCCTAACGCCCAACGCCGACAACACCACAACGTCCATATACCCTTTGCGCAGACCCTTTCGACGGTACCCCCAGCGCACATAATTCAAGATGGCTGACCGAGGAACTTCTCGTGGTGGTGGTTTCGGAGCCCGAGGTGGTGACCGTGGTCGTGGTCGTGGCCGTGGCCGTGGTCGTCGCGGTGGTAAGAACGAGGAGAAGGAGTGGCAGCCCGTCACCAAGCTCGGTCGATTGGTCAAGGCCGGCAAGATCAACAGCATGGAGGAGATCTACCTGCACTCCCTGCCTATCAAGGAGTTCCAGATTGTTGATTTCTTCCTTCCCAAGCTCAAGGATGAGGTTATGAAGGTGCGACGACAACGACAACACGATTAGAGGGGATGGCAGCTAACCAACCTCGAAATACAGATCAAGCCCGTCCAGAAGCAGACCCGTGCCGGTCAGCGAACCCGATTCAAGGCCATTGTCATCATTGGTGACTCCGAGGGCCACGTCGGTCTCGGCATCAAGACCTCCAAGGAAGTCGCTACTGCCATCCGTGCCGCCATCATCATCGCCAAGCTCTCCGTCATTCCCGTGCGACGTGGTTACTGGGGTACTAACCTTGGTGCTCCTCACTCTCTTCCCTGCAAGGAGTCTGGCAAGTGCGGTTCCGTTACCGTCCGTGTACGTATCAAGAAAATTCCTAGGAAAACGAGAACAAAGAATTAACAATTCATAGCTTATCCCCGCTCCCCGTGGTACTGGCCTGGTTGCCTCTCCCGCCGTCAAGCGATTCCTCCAGCTCGCTGGTGTCGAGGATGCCTACACCTCTTCTGCCGGTTCCACCAAGACCCTCGAGAACACCCTCAAGGCTACCTTCGTGGCTGTCTCCAACACCTACGGCTTCTTGACTCCTAACCTCTGGAAGGAGACCAAGCTGATCAGGAGTCCCTTGGACGAGTTTGCGGATACCCTGCGGGAGGGTAAGCGTTACTAGAGGGCTGGAAACGGTGCGCGGAGTCACGAATTGCGTTTCATTGCATGGTTGGCCGGGACATCAGATTTGAGGCTATGAAAAGGATGGCTTAGGTCTGAATGAAAATAAATCCTTCAGTTGCGTTCAACAGGATCTGTGACGAATTCGATGATTCGATGTGACTTTCAAAATGCGTCAAAGAGGAAATAAGACTAACACCGATAACAAAAGGCTCCACTCTCTTACTCCCTACGCCTCTTCTTACCAGAGCTGCTGGGAATCCTTAAGTTAAGTGGTTCCGCCACGTTTTGCCCGTGCTGGACTCTGGTATGTTGCACTCGAACCCTTGGTGTCCGCGGAGAATGACTTGCTCGCGGAAGCCGGACCAAACTGTCTGCTTCATTCTCGACTTCATTATCGCTCCTACTCTCATCCTCGTCCTCTCGGCCGAAGGTGGCTCCGGCAAGTGTAGCTATCTTACCAGTGTACTCGTGCTCCACCTTCTCATTGTCAGCCACGAGTAGGCCCTCCTCAGAAGAGCCCCCCTCAGAAGAGTCCTCTTTCTGAGGAGCATCTTCTTTTTCAGAGGAATCTTTTCCCATAGATGTAGCTTTCGTTTGAGGGGAGTTGCCCCCCTGAGATACGTTTTCTCCTCGGAGCGCGACCTTCCCCTTGACTCTGGCTTCACCTTCAGGTGCATCCTCTCCTTCAGATGTGCCTACCCGTTCGTCTTCATCCAGAGATTCCGGTGTCGGTTCTCGTGGTTTGCTCTTGGGAATGTCCCGCGGATCAATCTCTGGTAAAGCGAATGGATCGCTTAGCTTCCTACGTTTAGACACCAGAGTTTCCCACCAGCTACGCTTAGTTGGTTTCGTCTCTAACACTATATGGTCCATTAGCTTCCTTCTTGCATAGATTCTTGGCCTTAACTTACTACCCCTAATTCTGTTTTCAATAACCTTCTTTTGGTGAGGGGTGTCACCCGCCCAATACTGCGTGACCCCTGGCTTGAATTGTCTTCGGCCCACGTCTGGGTTGAAGTATGGCACCTCGATATCCTGGGGAGCCTCAACTAGATGCTGTTGAGATGATTCTGCAGGGGCGAATTGCCCGACTTGTGGCGCGAAGTGCGGCACGGTGGCTGTCCGGACTACTTGAGGAGTAGGTGGTGGTGGAAATCTCTGGGCCCGAGGCGAGGCCAATACGATGGACTCGCCTTGCTTTGGCCCTGACGCTTTAATTTCGGCTTGAGTCTCTTCGAGTTGTAAGTGCACAGGCCACCGGTTCATATTCCAGAACCGCGGTGCTGTGCCCCTACGATTCGGATGTGCAAATGACCAGATTGGTTCCCTCATCTTGATATCCCACATCAATCCACCGGGGCCTTCCGTCTTAATAGCTCGCGTGGGGAGTAAGAGACTCTTGTTCTCGTAAGCCTCTCGAATAATCCCAGTGCGAGTCAAGTGCCACGACTCGGCTTCCGCTGCACTTATGTTATGCACAGGTTCTTCCCACTCCTTCTTGAACTTTTCCGGCTCAGCCATGCGAACAATATCGCGGTAAGCAGGCGTCACACGATCTTTGGCCGCGGTAGGGTTTTTCTTGGGATTGTTGGGGCGTCGGGCAGCGTCGTCCTCCCAGTACCTGACGATGGTAGCTAGAAAATCCCGATTGGACTCCCTCTGAACTTGAGTAAGTGCCTCCTGGTTCTTCTTGTACTTCTGCTTGAGATCGTACATTGTCTTCCCAAAGCGGTAGCCTAGACAACAGATGAAGTTATGCATCTTCGGTGGATCTCTTAAATCGAGGGCTACGTTCCAATCGGAGAGGTGTTGCAGATGAGGCATCCCAGCGGGATGTTCATGAGCCTCTGATTCTAGGACAGAGACTTTTGTGGAGATAGTAGAGGTCGACATGGCATCGTCATCGTATCTTTGGGAGAGCGAACCACCGGCCTTTTCAGGGGGAATTGGTTCTTTCTCAGGCCTCACCCATGCGGGTCTCGCTGGTAGAATCCATCGAATCCTGTCCTCAGGATGAATTGTCATTGTAGGGCGAGAAATAGTGGCCTCACAGCTTGTATCGATGCCCATACTGAAGATGGTTAGCATAATTCTTTCATGTCAACATCACACTTACTTGAGCTCCCCTCTCTCTGCTAAAATCTGGCCATATTTGATGGTTTCTTCCCGTGTAAACACATGTCGCCTAACGGGTCCTTCCGCACATCGATTCAGCTCTTCCATGAACTCATCCAGTGTAATAGTCTTAGTATCACGGAATAGGGCCTTAGGGCTGATATCGTTCAGCATGGTCACGACTCGAACTTCAAACACCCGGGCAAGGCCTTCCAGCCGTAGCTGGTTCTGCAATGATCGGATAGTTCGTTCGTTCACGGACGCCGATCCGAGGTAGTTTAACCAATCTTCTTCCATTAGACGGATAGGCATCAACTCCCCCGCAGCCTGGAACTCATCTTCTCGGAAAACGAGGTTGAGATGTTCGGGGCCGACACCTTGCAAACCCTTCGAAATGTAGTTGATAGTGTCGTCTAAAGCTTGGCGTGGAGACTTGAGATTGGCTCTAGCCAGGCGCTGGGACAAACCTCGATAGCGTAGTAACGCATCGTGGACCTTTTTCATATCCTTGTCCATATCGTGATGAACATAAGGCCCCATGAAGTTGTACGGGAGATCCATAACCGGCTCCTCACGATGTATCCAAAGCTTATGGCCGTATGCTTCTTTGATGCCATGTGGACGTGCCCAGTTTGCCCAAATCCGCTCTTCTTCCATATACCACTTGTGAGCGATGGTGTAGCCGAAGGGATCGTGGGTTTCCTGCTTAGGCGGATCCTTGAGCACAGGAGTGTCCCAGAGGACGAACAGGCTTGTTTTCTCGGGCTGCTGGATTACCATGGCACGCCATGGGCTACACATTACACGATTTTCCATATTGTCGAACATGTTAAGGCACTGCTGTAAGGCCGCTCGTCTCGCGCCGCGGAACTTAGACCACGATTTGAGATCGGTGACATGTGGCTCGTCACGCTCATGAGGAGCGAGAACTTCGTCGGACTTTTGGAAACGGCGTTCTGATTTCATCATATACGATGACATCCGCATACCTCTGTAAATACAGTAGTCGAAGGTCTCATTCTCGGCTCTGGCCATATTGAAGAGTTGGTCAGCCAGGTCGAGGTACTCAGCGCCTCTCCTGCGATGCGGATGGTTGGATGCGTGGTCCCACATTTCGCGAACATCAAACTCATACGCCTTGAGGTAGCTGGGCAAAAGGCCCTTGAGAGAGTACTGGACATCGTGTATAGACTTGTCACCCTTGCGAATGAGTTCCCGGTTATCCAAGACCCAGTCTTTGGGATCAGTCTCGGAATCGATGGTGAAACCAGAGATCGGCGGCAGCCTCTTGCTCACAGCAGGGAACGGATTGGGGAAATCGAGGACGAGTGGCCTCGGGCCATAGTGGTATTGCTCAAACTGTTCATGGGCGTTCAGCATTTCCATTACCTCTTCGAGATCCGAGATCCAGGGCGCTCCTCGAGCAACTCCCTTGGCTTGAGGAATCAATTGGAGGCAGTACTTGGCAATTTCTTGGAATTTCGGGCCCCAATCAGCGGTCTTGTCAATATCATTATCCCTGAGAAATATCTTTGCACGGTTGAGCTCGATACCAAGCGGAGAGACATTTTTCCCGCTGCAGATTGCGAGGTTGACTGGTTCCCGATGAGGAACGCTGGAGCTGCCTGCAACAGCCGCGTGGTCGTGGGGATTCCGGCGACTCATTTGTTTGCCCTGCGGAAGATCACCTAAGATCACAAAATCAGGGCTACCTCGGTCCGGGGTTCCCTCCAATAGTGAAGAGATGGTGGTGGAAGTGTCCCTGAAGTTATGCCCGGGAGTGTCCTCCCTGTTCAACGTAGGACGGTTCTTTTTCTCCAATGGGCTGGATGCTTGGTCCAGTAAATCGCCTTCGCTTCCAGTGAGCGTCAGTGTCGTAGGTAAATGTTTAGAATTGTAGGAATCGGGCTGGCGACGCTGCTTTGCATGGGTTTCACCTGTAGGCTGGGTGTGCTTTAAATTCCCTTGGGCTTTTCGAACTTGTTAGCATCCACATATCTATCAATTAGCCACTACGCACATTTCTCTAAAGTCTTAGGACGCTCTAGTTGTACATCTAGAGGGCTTGGGGCTTGTGCAAGAGAAACCGCTTGGGGAAGAAAGGTCTTTGGCTAGATATTCTTGTTACTCACCTCTACAGAACGACTCGATCGATGAATACTTGTCTCTAAAGAGCTTGTTGATAGCGAGGCGAAATTCCGGTTCGCCTGAAAGGAAATCGCCCGAAAGAACTTGACTTTGGATAGACTGCTCCAACTCTTTGTAAAAAGCGTCGTAGTCTTTCCTCATTAGAAAATTCTCGTAAGTTTGCTGTGCTTCAGGTGGGAGTAGTTCGTAAGCGATCCCAAAGCATTCAGCGATGGATTCTAATAGACATAAGTGTTTGATATAGCAAATAGGTACTTGGCTACAACTTACCAAGATGTCTATTCCTGTCACTGTTTGCATTTACCCCGTTTCTAGAGGTATCTAAAGTGTCTCCAGCTTCAGCCGGTGTAGAATCTGGTTCCCTCACACCTGAACACGGATCTTCGTCCATCCTGATGAGTCGTGGTTGGGCTGCACAGCAGACTGAAGAGAATAACAAACGAAATATAGAAATACGTCAAATTTAGCACTTCGCGGGACTTTGTCGCAATCAGATAATAACGCACAAGGGTTTGGAGTTTGGACAAAAGAGAAGAAATCATGCGTATTAACAATTATACACACACCTTCTCCCCAGCGAGAGAACAAAGAACGGCTCCCTTCAGAGATGCACAGGGCTGCAGGTGGCTGATTGTCAAACATCTCGTGACGAATTGGCGGAAGAACAAAGAATCGGATAAGCCGCCTTTGATGGTTTCTATTCACAACTTGCCAAACTGCCACATTGGTTGCACAGGCGTTTCTTGCGGCACCTTTTGGGCGAGTTCTTTGTTGAGCAACAGCGCAATGTTGGGGGGAATCATGGAAATGAGATAGGATACATGAGAATTTCTCATCCGCAAAGACTTTGCGGCGTCAAAGAAATCATCTATAGTCTGTTTTCTTTGCAGAGAGCAACAGTCCCACCAGATAGCAAAATAAACTGTAAGAGGAATACGCCGCCGTCCGATGAAAGCCTCCCGTTAGACAGATGAAAGATGGTGCCCAGGAAGAAGCAAGGAAATGAAGTACAACCTAAGCTGACGAGCTCAATTGATGGAGGTGAAGAACTCAAAAGAGTCTCCTACTCACGATAGTGGGCAGCATAGCACGGTGGTTATGCCTCATACGAAGTCGGTCGTTACAAACAATCATCCGCGAAAAGTAACACTACGCTCAATTCCTCCTGAGTAGAAGCCGCCTTCGTGGTTGGTGCACCTTTCGGAAGGACTGAGTCGCATGGATGAAGCCGACTGATTGGTCATGCAATGAGAAGTAATTCTTGCCAATGCTCGGGAGAACCAGCCAAATGCAGACTTGTAGTCGGTTGAGACGCGACAAGAGAGAGTCAGGGGAGAACGGAACGTAATGGAAGAGACTGAGAAGAACATTGTGCCAGTGTATGTGCCCACTATGTCACTCGAACCTTGGCTAGAATCTCTAGCGAGGAACTCGAATACACAAAACGAGAGCGACTATATGCCTGAATCAACAAATTAGAAAAGGCTCTGGAAAGAAACAGCACTCCAGTTACCAAAGTTAACATTTAAGCCGCCATCAATGCTTACAAGGACGGAAGTATCCCCTTCTCTAACAAGTAGACGCTCATTTACGCTGGTCAAGTCGTGGACCATTATCCTACCTACCAATCATTTACTTTTGATCGAGAGGAGAGATTCGATCGATATTTTCAGGAGCAGGGTGAAGGGTGGCTTTGGTACGAGCCTCCGTTAGCATCCCCCAACGACGTCCCTGGATACTTATTTGCGGCGACATGGGCGCACGCAGCTGCCCTTATAGTGGACTCTTGTGTGGCACAGCTAACGCCCTGTGCATCACAATGCGCTTTCGTCGTGTGAGAATGTTTCATGGCCGTCGAGCACAACCAGGGGTAAAGAGAAAAGAAGAATCCAGAGGAAGAATCCAGAGCAGGCTTCCCCGTCCCCGTCCCCGTCCCCAGTAAGATTCTCGGTTACTCGCCCAGGGGAACACCCCATTATGCACAATAGACGAGAGGATTTGAGTTGGTAGCGTAAGACGACCTTGACGGACCTCGTTGCTTTTCCTTGATGCATCTTGATGCATCTTGACAGTGGTGCGAGCCTGCTAGCCCTCCATGGGCATGAGCTGGGCGGTATTATTCCTGTATCTATTATCCCTGGTACTGATATCCCGCTTATCGAAGAGAGCGGAGCACTGTCCACGGAGATTGTGAAAGAGCGAGAACCCCAGAACATAGATTTCAGTGAGACCACTATAGCGAGTAGAGAGAAGAGTAGGTACAAATCACGGCTTTCTAGGTTACTACCATTCCAAGTGTGCTAATTTGCTAGATCGTTAGGTATGAACCTCTGATTTAAAGAAGATCGGCGAGGAGGTCAGGGCGGATCGAATGCTGGACTAGATGCGACATGAATAGCATAGGCCCGCTCTCATGATGGGAGGGCCGGTAGGCGTGGAGAACGTTGGACTTGGACCGGCCGAATTTCCTGGCGTTTGAACATGAAATGGGGCCGGGGCAGCGTTTTCAAGACGCCGACATTGCGGATCGACCGGGGCCAGCATAACCTTCTTGATCAGCTTGACCGGAGTTGAAGGGTGGAGCCGAAGCCGTGGGCGAAAGAGGCGCCTAAGGGCAAGAGAGATCAGGAAGACGACGCATCAGCGAAGCGGGGCGGGATGATTTAATAAGTCCGGAGGAATCTGAGACCAACGTTCAAGGAAGAGTTCCCGGAGATGTTGATGGGACAACGCGGGCGAGGATTATCCCGGCTGAGGTGATGAAACAACCAGCTCAGCGATGGATTGGTGTCGGTTGCAACAGTAGTCCGGGCGTGACTACTACGTAGTTGTATTAGATGCAGGATGGATCCTGCACAGCCCCTTGAGTTGCGTACGAAGGGCTGATGATTGATTGATGGTGGTGGTGTCGTTACAGGCATTTAATTAGTGTTAAATCCACGTTGTGCCACCCTCCTTTGGGGGGCAGTGTTTTAGCCTGGGGAAATAGGGCGACTTTAGATGATGAATTGTGTGGCTGAAGCCGGATGTGGCTGATGGCCGGACTTAACGGTGGTTTCTTCTTCGCGACTGGAGGACGTATGTATGTGGCGTGGTTCGCCTGAGCTGGGTGCTGATCAACCATGCAGCAAAGGCACCATTTTGCCCAACCAAAGAGCATCAACAAGTGCCTTCGGCTTCGGTTATGACCGGACTCAACCCGAGGCTTCAAGGCGATTGAAATCATGGGTGGTATATATTCCAATAGTTCGTGTGGTGTACTTTGTAGGGCTTAGATCTGTTGTCTCACCAGCCACAGCGGTCAAGATATCATCGCTCTAGTGGCCGTCAGCGGAGAGAACCCCTGTCAATAGCGAATTGCCCAGGTACTTGAGCAGTAATCGTGCTGACGTGCCCGAATGCCGGAGCATTATTGTCTCAATTATGTATCATTTGTTGTCAAGGGACCCAATGGAATATATGGGAATGAATCATCCAGACGTCATTTAAGTCTTGGTTAACGTACGCTATGCATGGACCGGACAAGATCAAACCTCAAACCAAGTGAATGATCAGCTGGCGCAACTTGCTCTGATGTCGCCCGCAGAAAGCGGCTCGGGTGTGATTACTGAAGGGGCCCGGCCCCATCGACCAGCGACGATGGAACTAGGACACTTTCAGCACAGGGCATGAGGGTTCCTCGAGGGGAAACATTGCGGAACTTGTCCAAGAGCGTCATAGGTTGGGCTGACAGCGTAGAGGACATGCAATAATTACTTACTCTACTCCGTACGCGCAGAAAATGTCCCCGTGAAGTAGTTGATGTGGTACTCGAAGTGGTACGGATTACGCAAGCCGATCAAACGAGTGCTCAGAGTACAGGATGTTATGCGTTTACTACTCTCTAGCAGCATAATACAGTAATTCCTTGATGCACTCGTTGCTTCAGTTGCTGCGCGCGCCTGTCAATCCTCTGTGCTGACTCGACTCTGCCTACGCCCACAAATCCCCCCGCTAAGAAGGCGGCTGCTGATGTATCTGGCCCCCAACACATACCCAAGCAACCTAAGCACTGGGCCATTTCTAATGCAGCCGGAGGCCACCATCACTTTGGCCCATCATTCAGGCACGAGCACCTTACCCTCCCTGTAACTTAGCTGGGGAATAAGCGTCAGTGGTAGGCATACTTTCAGCCCTCTCTGCTGTTCAGTCTCTCTAACCCTGGACCAACTTGTGATCCATCCCACATCCTTCCGCTCTCCACCAACACCACAAGCCTCAGTCTCTCTTGTTTCTCCATTACATTGTTTCCTTTTCCTTCAGTCGCAATCTTCGCCCTCGTCCCAGCTTCGCCTCGTCCGTTCTGTAAATGCCCCCCCGGCCTGTCGTCCTCTCTCGCGTGCGACTCTCTTAATTCCAGTACCCCACCTCCGCCTCCCGACCGACTGGCCCGCCCAAGCACTCTTACTCTGACCTCCCACACCCTGCGCTGCGCTTCTCTCCAGGCGCCCGCCGCAGTTCCAGCCAGAACGCTCGAATTCATGAACGCCGAATCGTCGGCTTCAAGGCTCTGGCTCTGGCTCTGGCTCCAGCTCTGGCACAAGCTGTAGCTCGTCCTCGCCCTCGCCTTTCGCCATCGCAACTCCCTCTCGCGCCCGCCTTTCCTCCACTGAAGCCCGCGAGGCCGCCCTCACGACCACTGTCACGGTCCCCATCACGACTCTCACCTAAAGGTCCCCTCCTTCGTCTCCCAATATATTCACCATTCCGCCATGTCCGCGCCCGCAAGCGTAAGGGTCTCCGGCCCTCCCAATAGTAGCTTTCTCGTGGGTTATCCAGGAATTTCAGCGACTTTGGTATGTTTGACTCTCGTGAATTCGTTGCTCAGCCGATGCTGACACACCCCATTCAGCCGCGCATCGAAGGCAAAGTCGAAATCCGTCCCGGTCAAGGCTTTTCTATGCCCGTCCCCGTGTCCCTCGTGCGAATATGTTTACAGCGCCGCGAATCCATTCATCCCGACGCCGATAGCATCACCAAACGACACTTGGGTACTCCCCGCCGAGAGACCACTGACGTGGTAGGTAAGGAATTGCTCCTCTTCCGCTGCGCATCCGGAAAAGAAGCAGAAAAGGTCATCGCCATGGACCTTCCTTTTGTGCTCTTCATTCCCTTTGGCCGCGGTGGAGAAGAAACGAATCGACGAATCCCTCCAGCATCTCTACAACTCCCTAGTCGAACTGCCGAGACTTTCTACGAACTCGTGGTCACCGTCCAACAAGGCCACAGCAACCAATATAAATACAGTTTCCCCATGCCTCTGCAACGCTACGATACTCTATCAACATTTGGCATGTACAATAAACCCGAATCCAAACTCGTCACCGCCGATAACATTGTCCACCTCGGGATCAATCTTCCCCGCTGGAGCTACGGCCCAAGCGACCCTATTACTGTTTATATCAAACTATCACCCAACGCAGACTGGAAGTCCAAAGCGAAACGTGTAACTATCGATAAAATTACCCTTGTCATTGAAGAGGAAATAACCTACAATCCCGAAGGCGATGAGCCAACCAAGAAGGTCAACAAAATATCAAAACAGGTCCAGGTCGTCAAAACAAAGATGCCAGAGGCCGGATACGCCACTAATGTCGGCCTTTGCTTCCCCTCGAAAGATCTCCGAGATCCAGAAGGCATAATCAGGCGAGGGAAGCCTCAATTTCCGCTTTACGAAGTCACATCGTTCACAACCACCTCCACTCTCTACAAGATTGAGTTCTACCTCAACATTAAGGTACATTCCTCGGGCTCGTCTTGCATCATTCGCTAACTTTACCAGGTTCAACTCAGTGGCGCAAGAGATGTTAATCTTCGACAACCAATCGTTATTTGTCCGCTCGACCAACAAGGTTGCAAGGAGGAGATGGATGCTATTGAACAATCAGCGAAGGACGCTTCGCATGTCGACCCGAACAACCCCATGCTTCCAGCTCGCACAGTCATTCTCGCCAATGATCGCGATTCATTACGTGCCTTGGGACTCTGCATGGTTGGCGGTCAGAAGAAACCATTCATTGAATGAACAAGACGACGAGATTAGATGTTACGAGTACAGTTCCCGCGACATGCCTCCGATGATGAACCACGCGACGAGGATGTAAGATACATCATGCGCGCCACTTCGAGAGAGAGCCTCCCATACCAAGACTGATTTAAAGGTCATTACACGTGGATTGATGAGGCCATCGCAACTGCGGACTGGATAGTGCTACTTGGGTCTCCCACAGGAAGATACCAAATACGGGGCGTTTGATGAATTTCGGGATTCGGCGAAGACAGGATGGTACACGGACATGATTCAGGCGTTCAGGAGGACACGGCACAGGCAGTGGGCAAGTGCAAGGGGGAGAACAAATGACTGGCGATGTTCTCAGGTAGTGTCCGGTATGTGTGTGAATTGAGAGCCTGCTCGAATGCATTGAGTTTGGTGAAGGAAGAGGACGACGGAGATGATTTACGACAGACTTGGGCCAACCGCAAACAATATCTAGGTCTCATGTAGCAAACGAGACGTCTCCCTGCTAACAGATATATAATCTGTAGTACAGTAGTCAGAATGGACGAAGCTTGAAGATAAACGATTGTTCAGAATCCTCATAATTGGTAAACATGCAGAATACCGGAAGGTTTCAGTAATCACGTAATGGAAGGCAAACCAAAGCAGACCAGTCCTGGTGAACTATCATTTACAATTGTAACATAATTTAAGTTGGTTTGCCCTAGGTCTAAAGACCCCGAATGGCTGCATATGGATAATAAATAGGGCCAGTATATCGTCCCTGGGCCTGTCTATTTCTAGTTTTAAGATATCCTAAGTCGTATTGTCCCCAAATAACTAGTAAATTGGACTCGCGGCGAAACTCTTCAACATCAATTCAAACCTCCTAGGGATGTAACGAGGAAGATGAATCGCGCCTACTAACATCGTTAGCAGGATAAAGGCAAGCATTAGCGGTGAAACATCATTGCATTTCGTTTCTGCTCAGGTAATATATATATAACCAGCAGGATAAACTCAACACCCAGGTCGCCTTTCTCTAACTTTTAAGCAGTGGCATGGAGGACACAACCGTGAAGTAGGCCCATCTAAGAGCTAAAAGAAAACTGAGACATTGAACTCCTCTAGCTGCAGATCGCCGCCGAGGTCATCATGGTACAGGAACTAAATACCTGTGCGCCCAATGAGGTTGAGACAATGCCGAGAGGTCATCGCTCCATCGCAGCTAAATTAGACGTCCTCCCGCCAACCACGGTCGCTGAGGTTTCGCTGTGCTGTTGATGTTGTTGCTTCTGACCAACCCCTTACATTTATTTAACTTTTACGTACTCTCTCCTAGGTAACGAGAATTTTCGTCCAAGGCGGTTGACTGAAGCTCGCAACAAGCGGCAAGAAGCTGACATTTTATCCCATTCAGGGTTTGAAGAACTTTGGGCTAATGTATGGCTTTGAACTGATAGGCAGAGGAATTTCAACAGCCAGTGAGGGTGAGGGGACGTAGATAAATAGAAGGCCTGGATGTCCAAGGGAGACGAATGTAGCCAACTCCATTTACATGTCATTCACTATCTCCCTAGCAAGAATGTGAAATTCCTGTTCATGATAAGATACTTGTCTAGCTGGTCATCCCCAGCACAAAGTGATACTATCCCCTCTTGCCTCCTTTGCTACAAATTAACGTACGCTTTGAATTCCTAATTCCTAGGTCGAATAATGGTCGGACTCGAAGGAGTTGTGCTAGTTGGAGAAATAAACAGGAGCACGAACAGCTACTGCCAGCTGGCCAAGCATGATTCGGAAGTAGAGGCGATGGCGCTCATCTCCAAAGCGATCCTCGATCCAACGAGAATGGAGTGCTCTCCAAATTGTCGACGGCTGTCATCCGCTCATTCTCAGCTATTGAAATTTCCCATGCATAATAATCCTTCCTTTTTCTGTACCGTTTTTTTATAGTATTTTTTCCAACCCCATTTATGTCTCGTCGTAGTGAGTAATAATATTTCCACATCTCCTCACGGCAATCTTAGCCACATTAAGCGGAAAACTCGAGTGTCTCGCAATCACTTACTTTCCGACTCTCCTCCTGACCATTCCCCTATCATATCCGACTCGTCGAGTCTCACGGGCTCCTTTACGCCAGTCCGTACTTTGGCATCGTCATCTTCTTACTATCAGAATCACTAGGTTGTGTAGTTTTCAATGCGTCCATCAACGACTTGTCTTCGCTCACTGGCGAACTCTCACTAAATCCCTCGGTTTTTTCTCAGTTATTCACTCTATGGGACTCTTTTTTAGGTACCGACAGCCTTGCTAACTTCAGAGGTAGAATCCTGGCTGTGAGTGCCATTTCACAGCAAGGCATAACTAGGCCTATATGCACGTTCGGTTATTCCTAATTTAATGGCAGGGCCTTACGTTTTATGGTTTTTGTTTCAGCGAATCCACCGATACGGATACTATCATCTCGCGACCCATCCACTTCTAATCTTAATTCCTATGAAGGTCTCCAAGCATAAGAGCCTCAGGAAGGCCCAGAAAGAGGGGTAACGAATTCGAAGCGCCTTATCAAGGTCATGGAGGGATCAGGAGCATCACAGTCACCAACTACAAGTACTGCAAGCCACCTAAGGACTTGCGAGTGTTGGTGGAGTAACCGGCGCAGATGTTACAGTGGGGAGTGGAGCGGCATCGGTACGAGGTGCATTTAATGTGTCACCAAATAATTACAGTTTTTGCCGCATCAGGACAGCCGTCGAAGGCTTCACCAATACTACCGCCTCCATCATCACGATAGGCCAGGTTCTGAAGCAGAGACTTCTACCAACAATGAAATGCAAGAACAAAACCAAGTGAAGGTAGGCTGGGATGTGAAAGAGCTACAATGAGTGGGACCTGTGCAGTCTCGAGAAATGCCCATCATCGTATATTGTTATCGGGTTGGGTATGTTTTCTTCTGTTCACTTGACGTGGTGTTTTGTTGTACTTTTCTACTTGGTCCACTTAATAAAATCCAATTCATTTGTTAACTTGAGTGAATTTCCTCTAACTTAGAGAAACCTTCAGGTGCAAGAATTGTGTGTTTTGAGGTGGATGAGTGGTTATTAGCTCCTAGATCCGATAGAGCTGAATTTCGATGCTCCGTGATGATAAAGCACTTATCATGAACTAGTATTCCTCTGAGAAGGGACCTTTCCTGATGATCTGAAATTTTGTTTCCATCTTATCAACAATTATTGACCCATTGCTTGGCAACTCCAGTGATATTGTGTCGAGAGTCTACCTACCCTATAATCAGCGACAACACAGGTGATTCTGGAGCTGACATATTGGTGTAACAATTCACTTTTGCAATTCCGGTGCTCACCTTAATTGGTGGTATGATAGCCTATTTCCTCCTTAGTATAAAGTATCTATTCGGTAAGGGTATAATGGTGTGTTCTGAATTATGAACCCAGAATGCCCATTTGTCTACCAAATCATTTCAGTTAAGCCACACCCCGCATGCAATCTGCACAGAAGCTCAAAAAGTGAGCAAGATATCGAGCTCTAAGCCAAATCGCCTGCAGAACTTTCTCGTCGTTACAACTCCTATTAAAAAAACGATTTATAAGTAGAAGGTAAAAAAAGAAAGTCATGCGTGGTGCTTAAAAAAATTGAATCCGGACGGCAGGGTTCGAACCTGCGCGGTTTCCCACTGCGGATCGTTTATGGTTCGAAATGAATAAACCTAAACACAGCGCCTTAACCACTCGGCCACGTCCGGTGTACTTCTGTGATGGAACGGGCCAAGAGTCTGACATTAAGAGGCTATTCGCTAAAATTTGCAAGCTATGGTGGGGCTCGAACAACGCTTCAGATTCCTTAGCTCTTTTTCCTTTACATCGATTCTTCACGACGTCACAGCGAGAAAACTCAAGACATTACGACATGGCCCGTTGAGCCTCGCCCTGCACATCCATCAGACTGCGACCTAGCTGGTGTGTTTGCCGTTGCTTCAAGAATGGCTTTCGACGACGACGAGAACCCGAATGTGGCTGGTCCCACGACTAACAATAATGCGACCACCACCCAAGATGCCGAAGAAGATGCGCCCGATTACAAGCTTTTTCTGTCCATGTTTGACAAGGGAGGCGTGTCAAGTAAAGCGATCCGAAAAGGGGAGAAAGATTTCGAATCGCATGGAACGCGAGCGCAAGACAGGCTGCTAGAGACAAGCCGCAACGTCCTGGACAACGTGCTGGGCTACACGAGAATACACAGAGAAGATACTTGGACGCGAGGATGGTGCTTTCCAGACCATTGGGAAGAGCTTGAACAACCTGAGGGGCAGGACGGCCTCTGGCTACGAGATAGAGTCGTTGTAATGGAGCACGAGAGAGGAAACTGGCAAAAGGACATTGGACGCGCAGTTCCCGTCAAAATCGAGCAAGCAGGGAGTGGACGATTGTGGCTATTACCTGAGGAGGCCATCTACCTGGTTGAGCGAGGGACTGTTGATCTTTGGTGGCCTAACCGGCCACTGGAGGAGCTACTTCGCAAGGCAGACGCGACAGGAAAGAAGCTTGAACTAGGACCGGATGACTACGACGCAGGACTCCCACTGAGTCTCGAAGCAGCCTATTCGCTATTCATCGGCGAGGATGGGGAGAGGGGCAAAATCTCGCTGCCCAAGTACCAGGTCTACTCACATCTGAAGCGATCAGGCTTCAACGTTCTACGCGCATCTCAACAAACCGGGTCAACACCATCGGCTCCGCCTGCCCAGACGCTCTGGCAGTGGCTATTTTCCTTCGTCAGCTGGGACGCGCGGCCAAGGCAGCAACCTCTTGGGCCCCTAGTGCATCCAGGACTATATCGCGCCTATCGTCCTATTTACCAGCAGCTTGCGATTCTTCCCCGCCACCAGCCGCTGCCTACGCCTGCTGAAGTGCATATCCCAGATGAGCCATACCAAGTCTTCTTTCACGTGTGGAAATCGGGCGGTGCACCATTCTCCAAGAAAAACCCCCCACCACCCAACTTCCGCATTGCAGTTGTCGATGCGAATGAGTCATCGGTGCCATCACTGGATCAGATCGAAGCGCTGCTTGAGTCGACGCCGTACGACCCCCCTAATCCGGCGTGGCAAGGACCCGGCCGCATGTACCAGCGCCTCAAGCACGGACATCGAAACGTGCTCGTAGCCGTTGTGGACCATGGTTTGGTAAACTTTATGAGATTTGGAGAAGGTGCCTTCGGAGAAGAAAGGCTCTTTGAACGTTTCGACAATAGGGACGGCCAAAGGGGAGGCAAGAAGACTAGTCGCGGGGGAGGAAGAGGCCGAGGCCGTGGGCGGGGTCGAGGTGGACGAGGTAGAGCACGGGGTGGATAGATAATTGTATCAAATAGAGAGAAAAAAGGACATGACCAACGACATGATTTACGAGATTCTACGGATAAGTTGTGCAAAGCTGAGATTACGTGTTCAAGTCATAAGCCGTGAATGCGGTTGGCTGGTTGATCCTTTCAACTGTTACAGCCAACAATCAGGATGCACGTTTTGTTTCGAATAATCCGTTCTCAAATTAGAAGCGATCCAATTTGTCACACAACTCATGTTAGAGCTTGATACCTAACACCTGACTCTGTAGAGTTTTGATCCTTGTTCTTGAAGTCTTCACCTTGTACTGTAACAAGACACGCAAAGACATGGTACCTCCATAGCACTTTAACCAAGGTTCTAGACCGCATACAGATGGGAAATTTTGCGATCTTTATCCTTGTCTAGTTACCTTAGATCCAAGACCTACTTATGACACGTATGCATAGCCTGTGAATTAGGATCGTTCTCAACTAGTTGCAACAAAGTGCGACCGGGGTTTTTATTCTCGCAAATATTCTGCATCGTTTTTGACCGGTCATTTCTTAGAGAGTCGGGGAGAGGAGTTTGGGTGGCACAAGGCTGTGAAGTGGACGAGTCATGTTGGAAACTCGACTCGACGCGTTCTAGTGGGTGCGAGGCTCATTCTTTTGGTTGGTAACACAGCTTCATTGTGTGGATAGTCTCCTTCAGGATTTGTATTGATGGGTGTATAATATTTGAGGTAATTTTTTTACCGTTGTCGGGGCGTGTTCTTTGGATAACCTCCAAGACACACGATGCAACAAAAGTTAATGCACCTTGACAAAAATGACCAAGCCATTGCATTAGTACTTGCCACCAATGACGGGCTGGTTTTGTCTCAACTGAGATGGCAAGGAAGGGATACAGGTAGTTTCGGCGAGCGGCGCGCTGACCCGTGTTGAACATTTCCTCCCCCCTTACGCTGTGTACTTCATTACCTTATCACAGTACGGAGTAGCTGGCTGAAGTGGTGTTTACCGTTTTGGTAATCATACTTGCAGGGGTTGGGCTAAAATGGTTCAAGCTCGAAGCCAAGCATTGACATTGGATGAGCGAACAAAGTACCCTATTATGCGATCTCTGGCTGGCTGAGACAAAGGTCACCAGCGAGGAAACCAACCAACCATAATTCAACCAACACCCACAGAAATAGAAAGGGGACAAGTAGGAAAAAAAAAAGGAGACGGTGTGAGGATGGGTTTCGAGACTTACGACTTCTTTGTACTGGATACAAGAAACTATTTGGCGATGCGGAGGTGTCCAAGAAGGCAATGGGCTGATACGAGACCCGCTGAAGCCCATGGCTTTCGTGGGCGAAACTGGAAACTCGACATCTGATCCTGATACTTAGCGCGACGATGGTTTGAAGAATCGGGACTGAGTCGCCAGATTGTTTGGACCTGGCGGGAAAAAAAATAAGGCCCTTTGGTTACTTAGGTTGTATGCTGACTACGCGATTGTGGGGAGACTTTTGCCAATGCGAGATGCAAGATGGCCATGACACAGCGTAAAAATATCATGCATGGTTGTCGCGCTTTTGCGTTCGGGGTTGTGTCTTCCAACCTGGTGGCAGGCATTGCCAACGTTGGCTGGTCTGACAGGATTGTACTGTGCGTCAGCACTTGCATCACGAGTTCTTGCCGATTGATTGATTGATTGAGTGAATGAATGGAAGATAACGGGAGGGCTTGTCGTGTTTTTCGTTGATGGAGTAAGAGTGAGAGAGACGTGGAGCCATCGTCAAACAATCCTTGTCAGTCATTTTAACAACTCACACTCTAAAGGAAGCCCATTACTCCAAATCACGCTTTCATCATTTGCATATCCGATTCCGAGGCTTCTGGTAAAAGGACCATGGATAACCGCCTCGGTAGTTCCTCTGACTCGAATCCGCCCGAGGGGTGTGCATGTTGGGGTGGCTCGAGTTGTCTCGAACGTGTTAAAGTCATTGGTATAAGGAAGGTGGTCAAGGATAACCCTCCATCGCAATTAAAGTCCAAAGATAGATTTTCCTTTGAATCCTTAAACACGGGCTTCAATTTGATATGTCGTGATCGAGGAACCGAGCACAGCAGAGACAAAAAGAACTCGGGCCTTCCGACAATGTAAACCGTCCGTCTGTATTCGTAGTTGTGTTCCTTTTTTTTTTTTTTTTTTTTTTTTTTTTGATGTCAAATTTTTTCCCATTGAAGATAGGGGTGTGCGCTTGTAAAAGGAGGTGTGTACATATACACTGGATGTTTTGCAAGTGTTGCGAGATTGCCATGACATCGGCCGCGCCTCTTTTCTGGGGCGTACCAAATGATGATTGATGATTGGCGTCACGACGAGTGGCCATGTCATCATCAGGTATCAATTAGCACATGCCCTGACTATGCTGCGTCCGAGTCCTCACTCCTTGTTGCTTTCATACTGTCGCTTCTAGTTCATTATCGCGCTGAAGCGCTGGAGATCGTGGCCTTCACCGAAGTTGATGATAGTAGGTAACTGAGAGAAGGCGAGCGGGACACAACCCAAAGCTGGCCGTGTCATCATTGTCGCTCTTGAGCTTGGCGTACGCACGTAAATCTTCAAGAGCCAAAGCGGGGGTGTTAGCCGCTTCAGTTCAGTTCAACTCAAGTCAGCCAGCGCCTAGTAGCTGAAAAAAAAAAGGTATCTGTTGATCCTGCAAGTCTCAGCTTTCATCAACAGAGGTAAATAGCGGTGGGCGAAAACCGATAACTAGTCACCGACAAATGAGTCTTTTCTTTATAGTTGAATGATCTTCTGTCAAAGAGAGAAACACAAGTCAAGGTTTGTTGACATAAGTGATGGCTTTTAAAGTTGAGTCGATCCATCGCGTGTGTCGCCGACACCTTATCTCAAGCAACCATGGCAGGGGGGGGAGGGAATTGGCGAGCGCCTCCCCAATCTGCCGTGCGTGTCGAGTATCCTATTTTGAGAGTCAAGGAAAAAACACGACAACCTCATGTAAACCAGAGTTGAATGAGGAAAAGAGCCAAGCCGATAAACAATAACTCAGAACAAGGAGGTGCGCGAAGATCCGATGCAGCTATTGTCGTGTATGACAATGTAGTGTGTGCGCGTGTGAGTGGTGGGTGTAATGATGAATCAGGAAAAAAAAGCGGCACCAGTGTCCTCGATCTAACGACGTACCAGGGTACAAAAAGGCAAGGTTGACTTGGGAAAGCAAACCAATTATTATTAATTACCTTACCTTAGCATACGTACGGATACCTAGCGTAGCGTGCTGCCACCGTACCCTTTGGAAGCCGGGAGGGTTGAGGGAGCCAATCAATGCAACAGCCCGTACCTAAGGCAGCGTGGGAGTCAACTGATCCCAAAGTGAGATGTTCATTTTCAGTCTCTGGTCTCCCTTGGAAACTAAAACACGTTTCTCACCTTCTTCATTCCCCCCCTGCCACATTCACAGCCAGCTCTTCTTCCTCCGTAATCTCTCGTATCCCATCCCGATCCATCCCACCATCCAAAAAAAAAAAAATTTCCCTCCCATCTCTCGCTTCATTTTTGGCCTATTCACTTTTGCCTATCGATGATTTTATTCTGTTTTCGCTCTCTTTCGGGTTCCTCGGTCTGTTCCCGCTGAATCACACAACACGTCCCCCCACACAACCTTTCCTCTGTCCAATTTTTTCTCCATTATCTGTTCCTCCATTAATTAACTCTTGGTTCATTCTCAAGGAACTAAATACACTCAACGCAATATAAACTCACGCCCCCCTTCTCTCCTTTTCTTTCCCCTTCAACCAAACTAATTCTGCGAGTGGCCACACACCCTGCAACCTGAACCCAAGCCCCGTCGATAAACCTCTTTTAGCCTGGGTTGCCAAGTTTGATTGGGGACTGCACGCTGTTGCTTTTAGCCCTGGGCCCCCGGCTCTCTCTCTCTCTCTCTCCCAAGGTCCTGTCTCCCAAGTCCCCAAGATTCCAGAATTCAGATCCTCGGCCAACCAGCATCTCCATCGGGCTTGTTCATTCCTGTTTCCTGCGCCCCCCCGACGACACGCGCGGGTCTTTCTTCTGACCTTCCTTCCTTTCCCTCAACTACCCTACCCTTGGCTTACCAAACTTGCCAATATCCACCTCACCTACGTTGACCTTGCCTTACCTACTTACTACACGCTGCCTCAATAACTTGGAACGCGTGAAACCAATCTTACCCGACAAAACTTCTTCACTTGTTGGCAACTTGCCGTCCCCTCCCATTCATACCTCCACGTCACTTCCATCTTTACATTACACCATGGATAGCGTCGAGGCCGACAAGGCCAGGGCGCCGGTTGCGCCACCTGAGCCAATATCGCCAGCACCCTCAGCATCTGCTGCTCCCACGTCAGCCCCAGCAAAACCGGCCTCTCCAACTCCGGTTCAGACCCCCGAGACTGCGAAGGCTCCCCTTTCAGCATCAACATCAGTAACTGCTGCTGTTGTAGATTCGGCCAAAGAGTCTGCGCAACCTACTACTTCTTCTTCTTCTGCCGCCGCTGCCGCTTCCGTTTCGCCGTCCGGAGTAGCCAAGGGTTCAACCGCGGCCGTGTCTTCGCCGGCCGCTGCTGCATCTACATCGGCCCCAGTCTCGCAAGATCGCGCACCATCCCCTGCGCAGGCCACTTCTACTGTTCCCGTTGAGGAGCCATCAAAAGCGTCTGATAATCCTCCCGCTGATTCCTCATCGCCCAAGTAAGCACTATTTTCCTTATTGTTTTCATCCCTTTCAATCATAGTATCTGCCATTGTCTTGCTTTCGTTCTCCCCGTTGCCATTGCGCCGCGTCCCCTCAGTGGCGTGGCCTCGCTGCATGACCGAGTCTAGCTGGCATATCCCCATTTGCCAACGTCCTCACCGCACTTGACCTAACGGCATCTTCCCTCGTCGTACTCAATGTCGCCCAAAGTCTCGGGCTCTGGAATCTACCAAACGGTTATTGAATGATTCACTTCTCTCAATCCGATGCCCCAAGCGTTTGTCTCTTAGTCACTGCATAGCTGCGCGCTGCTTGACAACTGGCACACAAATGTCTTGTTCCCTATCAGGCAATTCTCTCTACGCTTACTTGTCTTGTCCTACTTCTCCCAATTTGTCTTTGATGATTTCATCTTCATCTTTTCAATTCCCACCCTCTCCACGTAAGGTTTCGAATCACAAACGTGCTCCTTTAACCTTGTCAACTCACTTTCGCGTCCGCCCTCACAGGGGAGAGCCTAATAACCTTCCCTTATGCATCGTGGCGTTGCATGTTTGAGCCTATCTACCGACAGTTGTACTACGAGCTACAAACTGCCTCCTTCCCACCCCCTGACCTAGGTACCCAAGATCCCCTCGATCCAGATCTTCTTACTTTTTGCACTGAGAAAAAAAAAACATACAGTGTCCACATGGCACTCTACATTCCCCGTCTTCCCTGACACAACTGAATTTCCCTCTTTCAGCCTTGTTTCAGCTGCTAATTTCAGCAACACCTGGTGGCATATCCCTTCTCGCGATTCTCCTAATTACCCTTGTTCACCTTGTTTGTCATCATTTCCCTCTGACCAAGTGGTCCAAAACGAATCATTTCTCGAAATAGATCTCACTCTGCCAGAACCCGCCTCCTGTGTTACCGTCAGCTCCGATATTTTCTTTTACCTTTCCCCACTTTCGCTTAGCCACAACTAACAAACAACAGGCAGGTCAACGGGAACAGGACGTCTTTGGTAGACGGTGACGCTGAGAGCGAACTTAGTGAGCCCGGAAGCAGCGTTCATTCTCCAACTGGTGTCGGTTTCAACGAGCTTGAAGACGAAATCGTAGTGGGAAACCGCAACGGCCAAAAGTCTTCACCAATTCGTGCTCCCTCGGACCAAGAAGACGAAGTCATGCCTGATGCGGATGAGCCGGTTGTCTCACACTATCCCAAGAGGAAACGGAACTCTGTTTTTCCCGACTTGAGTGAGAGTAAGATCGAGATTCCTAAGAGTGTTGAGGACAAGCACCCTCAGGATGCAACTAAGAAGCCCGTCCGGAATAGCCTCAGCGCTGTCAAAGGTGTCATCCTCGGATATTGGAGAGACACAAGCGGACCTGACGAGAACACAAAACATGCAGTTATTGGCTTCATAGATGTTCGGGAACGTTTAAGAACTCGCATTCAACCCATCAACACCTCAGGCGAGCCAATATCTAGCGAGTATCCCCTACCCCCTGGTCCTGGCGGAAGCTGGGTCACTTTTGAGCGCGTCGTCTTCTCGAAGCACCTCATTGGGCTAGATCATTATCAAATTAAAGAGTACGTGAGAATTCGATCTGAAGCGCAGAATGAGCCAACGGAAGACGCACGCAAGGCAGGTGAGAAGGCCGCCGTGAAGGAGGCAATTCGTCGCGTCAAGCAAAATCCAGCCAACGACAACAACCCGAATCCACCACTCGTTGCTTATGGCCTCGACATACCTGAGCATCTAACTACCCCTAACCGACCTGATGCCAAGCGAAGAAGGGTCAGTGGTGGCTTCGCAACTATTAATCCCGCCCCTACCAACGGAGTATCTCAAACCCAAGATCCTCCTCTAGCACACCCTCAACAACATCCCTTGGCGCCAACTGCTCCCTTGCGAGCTCCTGCTGATCCCCTTTTGGGAACACGTCCCACGCGTATTCTTCTAGGACATTGGAAAGGTTCAAGTGAAACCGAACCTCAAAATCGTCATGCAGTTTATGGCATACTAGGACAAAATGATATGTTCCGCGTGAAGCTGGTTCGGGAAACCCGGGACGGCCGTTTTGTGGATGGTAACTTTCCCACTGGAGCAGGTGCTCTGTGGATTCCATACGAAGAGGTTGAGTTTGAAGAACACTTGAAGTCGCTTCAACGACTCGAGATCAAGGAATACTGTCGTGTTCGACAATACCAGCTTGATCATGGGGAGGCTCCCGAGGACCGTATGGCCAATGAAATCCAGGCAGTTCAGGAGGCGCAAACTCGAGCAGGGACCGGATTCAGCAAGACTGTCAACGCTCTAATTGCGTCCTCTTACCCTGCGATTGCCCCTGAACCGCCTGCGGAATCTATTGAACAATCTCGAGCCGGATTTGGAGGCCATGAACTGCGCCAGAGCCGCCGTGTTGAAGCTCGTGAGAATCGTCCTCTTAGACAGCCTCTTCCCGAGGCTGAGGCCCGTCCCCCAGCGAACCGTGTGCAGAGTGGCGACCCTCTTGAAAGAACTAACACGCTCGCTCGACGCGAGATTGCCCGCGCTGAGGCCGCCCAAATTCGCGCCGACAAACACGCCGCTCATCGCGAACGTGCTGCTGCTGCCGCAGCCGATGCCGCAAATGCCGCCGTCGCCGCGATCCCCCCTGTTACAAACGGCAGATCGCGACTCCACGAATCAGAGGATATGCAGCGCTTGAACAAGGTCTGGGCTCGCCAGGAGAATCTCCGAGTGAAGGCTGGTGTAGAAGATGCAAAAATTTATGGAGGCATCAAATATGAGCGGAAGACTACGGGGCCTTTCCTTGGCAAGCTGGTCTCACAGGGCACCATTATTAACATCGATGGCGAAGATTACGTCGAGTATCGCGTCCTCACCAAGCCTTCGTTCTTTTAGGATGGACATGATTCAGACTGGGCATCCTAACCGTAGATAGCCCTTGTCGACCTTCGGATCACCATACCTAAATGAACTAGTAGGCATTTTGCACAATGATTGCCTGTCAAGACGTCATCGCCGAAACCGATTTTCCTTAGCCCAAAATTATGTTGGTTATGGTTATCAACGCGGTTCCTACTGAAGAAAAAAAAAGACGAAAAAAAAACAAAAAATCGACGTGGTTATTTCCTTCTGTCCACATTTCTTTCAATCATTCTTTTTTTTCCCTTGTACAATTTGGGCTAAGGAAGAGGATGGGGTTCTTGCAATCTCAATAACAACCGACCTTCAGAGGCAACAACGATACTTTGAGGTTTCCGGGGAAAAAGTCTTACGCGGCTGGTTAACACTAGAATGAACTGTTTTCTTTTTTCTCTTCACTTCTATTTCTCTCCGTTTCTTTTTTCTCTTTTCCTTTCTGCGAGGTTGGTTTGAGGCACACCTGCTAGGGTTGAAAAGGAAAGATGGATGACTGGTGGGTATTCAGACTGTAACTCTACGGATCGGATGGACGGTGTTCGGACTTGGGAACTGCTTGATATACCCGGTGGAGGGAATAAATAATCGTGTATCAGTGTATTTTGCAAAAGAGAATTGATTTGAGTATGCGCGAACTTTGATATTTGTCTGAAGCGTGAATATGTCTAATTGTTTTCTGCCATGCATATTGTCTGGGCGAGTTATGGCGGGAAATGTGACGTGATTGGCTGGTTTACTATGTAGTTCAACAAGCAAACGGCCCCCAACCACGCCGGCAGCCTTGGGGGCCAAGCAACCAAATGCAAATGAATAAGTACCTAAGTGACCTGCCTACAGGATACCTATGATCGAAGGGTGCTAGGTTTCTCTGCAGGAGTTTAGGTGGGTGGTGCAGCCCCGCTGTTTCCGCACTGTTTCCGGACTTCGAATCTTCACCCGTGGCCAGTGTGCCAGTATTACAACCTCCCTCACGATAACTGCTAGTTCTCGATGGCAAGATGTAAATATAAGGCGCACCACGATGTTCCTAGCCCCTCTACTAGCATGCTAGGGTTTAGATTTTGCTAGAATGGGCGATTAGTGGTTCAGCTTCCTCTAGTGGTAGATTACAGAAGTGTCGATGGTAAGTATCCTGGCCTATATTGATCAGACTAACCTTTATCACAATATCTTCTAGTGTTTGTGACTGGTATTCTTTATTGGGGATACAGAGGACAGCTATGCGGTACAATAAAAGCTTAAGGGTTTGCTGTTCCACCATGCTACCATAATTTTGATAGATAAAGACGTTGACGAGACCGTCCTGTAGTGACTATGCGACAGGGATGGAGTAGCCACGAGGCCAGCAACCGCAATAAATGTATATTCCTTCCCCCCAGAAATCAAGAGCTAACACTCTTGTTTCGTTAATCTGGTCGATGGATAGAGGAGCTGCCTAGAGCATAGGAGACGGCGAAAAAAGTGTCCGGGCTAGGTGCGGCGAAAAGCTGAGGATAGAGGATCCGATGATATGCTACGAGATAGATCCATATCATAAAAGCTCATTTCTCATATAAACGAAGACTTATTCGACAATATTGGGGTTCGCAGTATAAAACTGGCACGACCGATTCGTACTTAAACGTGAAACCTTCAAGGGTTGGCGATGTCTTATGGGAATTTGTCCATGGCATGACATTGAGGCGTTTGAGGATAATACAAGATATAGACTAGATGTTCGGGGGTATCTGATGCGTAATACTGTGTAACTTGCATTATTTCTTGCAGGCCCAATAAGTAGGCATAGTGTAGGTAAGCCTGTCCAGGAATCAGCACTCTCAAATTCGATCGGTAGGCGAATTCCTGCTCTCGTCCAAGGTGGTATTCTTCTCCTCGTCTGGAAAGTATGCGAAAGAAAGGAGATTACAGTGGAGTTCGAGGGTGTACATGCTGTTCAGAAGAGAGTTGGTTGGGGTTTGGACAATGCACATCGAGAACACCCGTAACATCGATCGGAATGTTTAACGTGAGTTGATGGCATTGGGTTGGTTAGATCGTTGAATAGCACGTCGCTTATCCATATTGGAGCTTGTTAGACTTTGACATAGCCACTCATTACCGCACGCGCATAGTAATGTTGCCTTGTTTACACTTGTCAAACTTTTAGACAGAAAGTCGATGCTGTGACTTAAGGGTTACGTTTTGGTACTTAGGATGCGCGTTCTGGCTATTGACAACGCTGCTGCCTGGCTCATATGCAGTTCGTGGTTCCTACTTCCTACCCAATGCTCCCAACTCCCCTCTGCAACCGCAGGTTCTGCCCTACCCTCTTTTAATTCTACTCTGCGTCAGCTGAGGCCTGGTACCTCATGAAATATCAATAACACAACGTAACTTCCTTCGCTTGAGGACTCATCTAGTTGTCTAGCGTAGAATATTCTTTATGAGGAGTACTGGCGGTAGTAAGACATGTGCCTTATCAAGTCTGACACTGATGATGAAGAAGGTTGCCGAGTTATTGCAACTAGATCGTATGGTTTGCTGATGAGTATGGATATCGAGAGAACGGGATTGATCGATCCTTTCTTGACTGATATATGGGCCCAGTCCTCTCGGGTCCATATCATTCCTGCTCCCTTCCCCGCTATCCATACCACCTGCACCTGGAAGGATACCAACAACGACGATGAATATCTCAGACCGAGTTTTAAATCTGGAATTTAGTCATTGCAAGTTTGTGGCAAATCTGAACGCGCTTTTCGACCCATCTTCCATCATTCTTCGGCACGAGACTGACACAATCAATAGCAGGAGCCCACCAACTCAAGTTGACAAGCCGAAGACTCTCGATGGTCCCTCCACTGGTCGTTATGGGCAGAGGGAACACTCGGGGTTTTTCTAATTCGTAGTTAATGATTTCGTTTATTTATAGTCAATACTTGAGTAGGGCACGGGCCAATGTGTAACTGTATGTACACTTCAATACCCTTGAAAATAGTCGGTGTGTGCTGTTTGACTGGTTTACCCCTGCACTATACGTTCAACAAACAAACAAATAGTTTTGTCTTCTGCAAAAAAGCTCCTTTCAGCTCGTATTTATGGTGATACGAGATCGGGTTAGGGTAAGTGAAAAAATAGAGGCGGCCCAAGGTAGGTTAGCAAAGTGTTACAGTGAGTGAAATCCCATACTTTCACCCACCCAGTTTTATTTTTATGCAACTGAGAGATAGAGTACACTCTTCGCACCTACTCTGGGAGGTGAAGAGGATATATGACATGATAGAACTATAAGTACCTGTACTAATATTGCTTCAGGCGTCAGATGTGATTCTGGGTTGGTGTCAACGGGCCCCTCTTATGCGGCTTTGTAGTATAAGATAAACTATTTCTGGAACATATCTTGGCCAAACTGAGTTATTGGATTTATTTGGAAAATAACCCATTTAAATGGTCATCGAGAAACCATTACGCACAGTTGTGCTCTCAAATTGCTGACAGTGGCCGCCACAGCTAGAACCAACTGCCAACAACTGCCTCAAAGCTCCAATAGAATGGCGAGTAGGCCACGATAATATAATAGGCAGCAGTGGAAAATTCTAGTAAATACCCCGGGAAAATCCATCATTATCTGTCCGCGACCTAACATAAGCAGTCTTAGGAAATCTAAATCTCAACCCGGAGCTCCCCACCTCAATACCGCAAGACCAGAACACCAAAACTCGTCCTCTCTCCTAGAATAGGTATGAAGAGTTTATTCTATCTCCCAGCTGCATAAAAAACCAATAGAGCGTTCATTCCAGCTTTCACGTCCTACCGCTATGGCTAAACTACGGTCTCGTGGCCAGCCTTGGCACCGGGGAAAGAGCTCGAGACGCCGCGATCAAATCCACAAACCTTGCCATCAGTTCCGCCATGGAGGTTGCAACTACGGTGCGGCTTGTAAATTCTCGCACGACTCGGCAGAGCAAACCTAATCTAATGCAGGTGCGGACTCCATAGCCGATCAGCAGCGATATTACAAGTGGAAAAAGCACCTCATGATTAATCGGTCCGGGGCGTCATTATTTTCACACAAAGACCTTCTTCGGTTTTGGACGGAAGCACTTGATATTCTTGACAGTAACCACCCGGAACAGCATCAGTGTCTCGTCAAAGACCTTGTGAACGACGATCTGGAGGGACACGCATGGATTCGAGCGACAACTCAAACGTCTGCTCACGATAAAGCGGCCCTTGCATGGTCAAGGTCAACAATGTGGTGCTTCCCTATGGTCATGGGATAAAGAAGCTCCTGTGTCACCAAACGCAAGATGTAGCCTCTGTAAAATGCCATATCAAGGTTGAGAAGACTATTCCGAAATGCGGCCATACGATGTCGGTTCAGTGCTCCAGAGATGTCACCTCAGACAGCTTCCTTTGCCCAGTGAGTTGCGCCGAAATTCTCACCTGTGGCCATATCTGTTCTGGTTCTTGCTCGAAGTGCCGAAAGGAGGATCTAGCAGGCGAGTTGCTATTTCGACATTCGGAATGTGCAAAAATTTGCGACCGGCCGTTTGGAACTTGTAATCACCGATGCCCAAGGCCATGCCACAACGGAGAAGCTTGTGGCAACTATGAAGCAAATTGCGAGGTATGTCTGGTGATATTCCTGTCTCTGTTGAGTAGAAAAGTCCTAACCTTCTTCATAGGTGCGATGCCCTCATTCGTCTTGTCCCTCAAAATGTGGTACAGCCTGTGCCCCTTTCATTGAAAGATGCACCTGGTGCTGCCCCCATAAAGGATCGTGTTCGATGCCCTGTGCAGCACCTTGCGATCTCCTTCCATGCGAGAAAAGGTGCACTAAGTCTCTCACTTGCGATCATCAGTGCCCGAGTTTCTGTGGCGAAGATTGTCCGGATGGTCTCTGTCAGGAATGTGGCAAGAGAGGAGATACTCAGGTCGACCTTCTTGAGTTCAAAACCTACAGCGAGATTGACCTCAATGAAACCCCAATTGTTATGCTTGGGTGCGTTCATTTCTTCACGGGCGAAACGCTAGATGGCATGATGGGACTTGACGAAGTATATATTGCGGACAAAGCCGGCAATTTTGATGGGCTGAAGGACATTTCAACTTCTCTTGCCAAGGTAGTGCCGTCTTGTCCCCATTGTAAGCGGCCAATTCTACAATTCGCTACCAAGAGGTATAACCGAGTCATCAACCGGGCCGTCATGGACGAGACATGCAAGCGCTTCCTTACTAATGGCCGAGCGGAACTCAACGGCCTCGAAAGCGACCTAACAAATGCCGATCATGAACTTTCCTCCCGGCGTAAATCGGCCAGGAAGATGACAGTATCTAGATATGAAATGCGAAAGCGACATAAAGCTGTTTCTAACATTGAGAGGAAGGCTTTACTCATCAGCGAGCAAATGAGCGAAGAATACCAACCCACCAAGAAGCTTATCGACGCGATCGCGCTGTCTCATCGCTGTAGAGATAATAAAGCTTCCTCTATCATGATTGAAATCGATATGGGAGCACCAGATATTGACAACCAGATTACTCTTGGAGCACGATTGATCCAAATTAGGGCGATAGAGATGGCTTTCAACGACACGCTCTTTCTGGTGTATTTAAAGTCGTCGAATCCGATCCTTCTAGGTATTCTGAATGCCAAGCATAAATCAGTCCTATCAGCCATAGAATTATGTCAGGACCTAATCAAGAAAGCAAAGGATGCAAAACTTTTTCGGGTTGTCATTTCGGCGACGTTGATTTTTGCAAAGATAGACCAACTAGACCAATGCTATCGCTGCAGAATTCAGGGACAAGCCACGGTGGCCAGCAAGAAGGGTCTGAGAGAAGATGTACAGGCGAGTCAGAAGTCTGTGCCAAATCGAAGGGAATTGATCCATGAGCTGCTCGCAGACGCGTTGCATCTGTGTGCTAAGCTTGGTGACAGTGATGAACTGCAAGACCAGGTCAAGGAAGTGATACATCTTTACGAAGGGCTACGATACGAAAATGTGACTCCAGAAGAAATCGCTGCGATCAAGACTGCCATGACTACCGGGCGAGAGGGAATGGCGACGAACTCAGGGCACTGGTACAACTGCGTGAACGGGCATCCGGTGAGTGAATTCATTCCTTAAACTAGAAGCTGTTCTCCTAGTCGGACACCACACTAACATGACTCTTCGTAGTTTGCCATCGGAGAATGTGGAATGCCTATGGAACTGGCGCGATGTCCTGAATGTGGAGCCAGAATTGGAGGACATGATCATCGCAATATCGAGGGAGTGACTCGCGCAAGAAACATGGAATAAGAAGAGTTAGCTAGCTGTACGAGAACTCAGTGGTATCGAGGATTTGACATAGTAAGGGTTTTATTTTGTTAGCGACATGTTCGCTAAAGCAGCCTTCAAGTTAGCTAGCTGTTGCAGTGTGTAGGAGATTCAAGCCAAGAGTATTAGGTCCGCCTCGTTCTTATCCTGTCATTTTAGCTATTATTGCCCAGCCCAGCTCTTGATATCTCACTTGCGCTTATAGCGCCGTAGCTACTGTAATTACCTGTATATTCTCCCACGACTAATATCCTAGTCATATGAACTGACCCTTCTGTGCTGTCTCAATAGTAGCTCTCGGCCTTCCGAAGTTTCTTCAACCCTGGTTGTTCATCACCAAGCGCCAACGACACATGATCATTCGCCGTAGCTTTAACAGTTACACTCTCTTTCCACAACTGTTTGTCCACAATCTGAGCCCCTTGCCCCTTCAACTCCGGAGGCGCTGCCGAACTCCACGCCAGTGCAAGGAGATCTTGCAAGTCGTCCCAGGGTACAACGGTCTTGCCGCCCCATATCAACACACAAATCCAATACACGATGAGGATTCCGAGATAGGTGATAATAACCGTCAGAGCAAACCTCATGGGCGGTCCTGGCTGGCCGAATCCGTAGCCATACTGCTTGGGATCAAAGTCCACCGTCACCAGAGTATCCTTTATGCTCGCGATCAGATCATCCAAATTTTTCCACTTAATATCATAAAAAGTCTCCAGATCATTCCACCCAGGTACTTTTAAACTCCCATTTTGGTAGAATTCGTAGTCGAACGCGAGCGGGCCCTCCTGAACGAATAGCTGATCGAGGCCGACCTTGCTGCTATCATTTGCGTACGGGACTACCAGAAAGGCCGGCACTTCCGCCGACGACCGCGCAATGGCATCGGCGACAATGGAGCCCGTGAACTTCTCAATCACTTGCTTCACTTTCTCATCGCCATCAGGACCACCCAATTGGCTTCCGGGACCAAAAAAGTCGTTGACATCGGTAGTGTTCACCATCATCATGGCAAGGAGACTTGTCCCCACGGCGAAGTCACGGGAGGCAGGCTTCACTTGGGAGACTGCCTTGTCAACTTCAGCGTACGTTTTGAGTCCATCATTGGCCATAGACACGTCCATGTAGGGCAACCATGTCTTGTCGATGTTGATCACCGACCCAACGCCAGGAGGCTTATGACTTGACCCGTACTTGTCGGGGAAGAAGACTTCGAGATTGGTGATATTAGTCTCCATGGTGTTGGTATTGCCTGGGTCTAGTATCGGGACGGCAGGAATCCAATGAGCCAGATAGGTACAGCCGACAACGCGCACTCCCTTGATTTCATTCTCTTCCCAGTATGGTAGCCCGCCAATGAACATTAAAGTTGAGGAAAGGTCTGCATTAGCACTTGAACCGGAGTTTGTCGTCCAAAAGGTGTACGTAACATTTTCTCGATTTTTGGTCATGTCTGTGTCGATAGTCCAAAGCGCAACTGCATCACGAATCTTATGGCACGGACCGCCAGCCTCCTCGGAGAAGCATTCTAATTCGTCGTGAGGGAGAGTCATGTTCTGGATTGCTTCCTTCTTGGTGGTTTCGGTGTTCCAGATGTTGCACTTGGCCTGGACCAGAGGTTGCAGGTTGGATGATGATGATGTATATTTAAGTTTCCACTGAGTAGTTTTGGAGATTGATCCGATGTGCTTTGATCGTACGTAATACTGGAACTGGCCGAAAGTACTCGCCGTCAAGGCTGTCGGAGTAGTGACGAAGGTTCCTGATTTGCTATCATTGCGCATATCCAGACGACGATTCACCGTTCCAGACTGGTCTGGAAACGTAATGTTGTCAGGCAAGGCGGAGTAATCCCAACCAGCAGCCCAGTTATAAATTTCGGAAAACCCAGCGGCTGGACATTGATACATGAAGCTTGCACGTTCTAAACGACATGGAGAACTTTGGTTAGCCCATCGACTGTCGTTGAGATTTGTTGGCCAAACATATTGGGGGCCTGCGCCGTAGAAGATTGGCAACGTAATATCTGAGAAGGCATTCGGAAGAGGGAACCAGTCGAGCTCGGGAACGATCAGAATAGCAGAAGCCGGGCCTACCAGTATAGAAAGCAGGGTATTGGTTATGAACAGAGCGGCGAGAGCAACAATTTTTTTGTCTCTCCAGTTGTCAAACAGCAGCGCTCTCCAGAACCCCGAGTTTGCCAGGAACAAAACGTCACCTACTCGGTATGGACCGGTGAGGAGGCCAAAGGGAACTCCGGTGTTGACAAAGATCCGTTTAAATGCCTTGAGCGTGATAGCTGCCATGGAGGAGATGACAAAGATTTCGTATAGTTTCGCTGCCAATTGGAGCCAGTTGAGGACGTTCGTTGCCTTGGCGCTGAAGAAGGGGGTATGAAGGCCACCCTGGGAAAACCAATACTTGCTGGCATAACTAAGCCAGAGAAGAATTGCAGTCAGGCCAATGGGGATAATGTGAATGAACGATGTCCACCATTGACTTGTCTTTCCTTGGACGATCCTAGTTGGCTTTCTGGATGGCGTATATTCCATGGCGACCACAATGATGCAGCCCTTCAAGGGCCGTAAAAGAGAATATGACGAAGCAAAATCACGAGCACTGGGAAGCCTGAGGGAACTTGAGACAATTTAAGAATCAAAAAGGTCGGGCGGTCTGTGAATGCTATAGCTAGTCGTACTCGCGCCTTTAATAACCTAACGCCGGCGGGGTTTGGGGGCCAAAGTCTGATCCTTCCAAATGATCCCAGCAACTTGCTCCTTGCGAGGCTGAAATGGGGGCTGGGCTCATCCCCCTAGCACCATGCTCATATTTTTTTTCATTGGCTCGGATGCATTTACCCCTTCAGCTAAAGCCAGGGGGGGGTGGGAGACTCAAGTGACAATGAGGAGGACTCGGGGAGACGGATCGTGAAGAACTTATTGTGATGAAGTGCACGTTTCCATCTACTCAGTGGCTTGTAGTTGCTAAATTTAACCCTGCATTCACTCGAATACGAGAATACTTACTCCGCAGACCATGGAGGGTCAATAGATGATTACATTAGTAAGATGGAGGTGAGGAAACTTGGTAACAGATATGTGGAGAGAAAATGCGCAGCCAGTGCCATCTCTCTCCGAGGTATTTACATAGTCCATACCCCCTCGTGCGACGCAGGGGAAATGTACCAAGTCTCATCTGATGTATGGACCAGCACCGGCCTTGTCGAATCACATCATGCACGCAGTCGGGTTGCTTGCTTCATTCATCCATGAGGCTCTACCGCTGAAGATAACTAGTGCTTACCATTGCCGATTTTCCGCCTTGGCCGAATAATTAGTACTGCACAGCCATCCGTAATTCATTACTAACCTGCAGGTCCAGATACCGATCAATGAAGCAGCCCTACAGCAGTTAGGGCCGCCTGTATTTCCCGCAGTGTTTCAGGACCCGTAAGGATGAACGACAACACAGAGTATTGGAACAATAGCAATAGACAGCGAGCCCCAATCAACGCTTTCGAACTCCTTCGACTGGGCTTGATCGTCTTTACTTTCTCCTACGCAGGTTTCATCATCCGTAGGTTTTTTGTCCATAAGCCGCCAGGGAAGTGCTCTTTGCCTGTGACGCCCCCCAGACATCCTCGATGAGGGCTGGCCCCCACTCTCGTCAGCCGCCCTGGGTGGCCAATTTCATATTCAGTGTGCGAGTCCTCCCTATGGAAGAAGGCCGAATCCTAAACATGTGAAAGGTACACGAGATGTTAACACTTCGGTCCAATTTTTAAATGATGCGATAGTTAAGGTTAAAATACGCTTTGTTGTGTCTCGGGGACTATTTTTGGGACCTAAAAAACAGTTACCTACCGGTGCATAAACGCACACTGGGCCGTGCCCACAAAAACAACCTCTTCCGCGTATTCGGGTGGTTGGTTTATCTTCTGTGCTAGCTGCGCATGTGCTTCGTACGGATTACAGTTGGACCTATTAGGTATGTCTGCATGTCTTATTAGTGCACGTACCTTTTCTTCTTTTCTTGTTCTTCTCCTTCCAGTCTGCTTTCAGAGGCGGTATCATCCAAATACAGAGAGGACCGAATAAAATACAGATTCCTCCGTAGCATTTCAGTGTTCGAACATGAAGCTAGTTATATACTGCCTCACTTATAATTATAGCCCACCCCATGAGGCAAGATACGAAGAAGAGAGGAAAATCAATTAAAATAAGATAGTCATGGTTTTTTTTTTTTAGCTTACGTTTTATTAGTAGTCCTCACTTCACGTCTTCCACGAGAACAGTCGTGAATGCACCGAGAGAGACAGAGAAAGGGGAGATGGGCTCAAGTCTGTAATCGTCATATCTCATGCTTTTATTCATTGCTGCTTATAAATTCTCTTTAAATTTTATCACCCAAATTCAGTTTACCTGTCACTCTCAGCCTGCTTCTTCTCCTCAGCCTCCTTCTTCGCATCCACCTCATAACCCTCAGTCTTCATATCCTTCAAGCCCAGCTCCTCTTCCTCCTCCTCTGTTCGGGTATAATTCTCTCGCTTGATGCTGGGGTCAGGGGCAGGTGGATCAACGAGGGGCTGGACGAAACTGCTGGCGAACGGGTCTGTGAGGATAATAGTGAATGGCTTGTCGCCAGCAATGGCGCTGTCGAGGCCGCTGAAGAACGACTCCCACTCAGTCTTCTCTGCAGACGAGAGGGAATCTCCGCCCTGACCTTTCCCATCGGCCTCGAAAATCTGGTTGTGAAGATCGTTGCGCACATTGGTCAAGAGGCCTTCAACGGTAGTGAAGCGACCACCCAGAGTACCTGGGTTGACCTGGAGGTTAAGTTCGGGACACTCAAGGGCACAAGTCTCACTCTTGAGAATATCTCGGGCAAGATCGGCACTATCCTTGACCTCCAGGATGATCTTCTCGCCCAGCTCGGGAATTTCACCACCAGTCTTGACATCGTTTGAACGGTATCCGCAGTCGTCGCAGACAGTCGACATGAGAACGACTTGCTTAAAGTGAGGAATATCAACCATCTTCATGTGAGTAGTGCAGGGGTGCATGCATCCGGGACAAGTCGCAGGGAAGCTATAAACTTCGTTGGGGATAATTTCACCGTCGGCAGTCAAGCTAGGGATCTGGTGTTCGGCGGCGGCGTTGGGATCCGAGCTGGAGAGACCGAGAGCCTCGTTCTGCTCGGTGGTTCGAGGATACTCGTGCTTTTCCCACTTGCCCACACCATCTTTCAGGTCAGGGGCGATGAAAGAGTTTCCAGCAGGGTCATCGATAAAGACACGGAAAGGGAACGAGTCGCCCAGCAACATAGAACGTGCCTTGGCAATAATCTCAGCGACCTTGGGGAACACTTCTGGGGTCTGCTCCTTGCGCGCCTCTTGTCCCAGCTCGAGGTCATCGACAACGGTAGTGAGGAGACCCTCAACATTTGTCAGCTGGCCACGTCCAGCTGGGATCTCAAGATCCAGCTCGATAAACTTGACCGTGGCGGTATCAGACTTTACGACTTGTCGGGCGAAGTCTTCGAGGGAGGTCAGACGCAGCTCGTAGTAGGTACCCTTGGGCTGGACGGTTCCGGCGGCCTGAATCTCGTTGTTTTGGGTGTTGCAGTGCTCGCAGGAGAAGGACATGATGACGATTTCGCGGAAGTAGGGGATCGCAGTAAGGAGGAGGCGAGTGATTCCCTGGACATATGGTTAGCACTATACTACTAAATACGGTGTTCGGTATGTTTTGCGACTCACATTCTTGCCGCAGTTCATGCAGAGAGACTCAATCTCCTCAACACCACGGTTGTCGTCCTCGTCATTTTCGACACCATCCGGCTGGGCCAGGTTGCTAACCTTGTCGCCGATGGTCTCGAAGAACTGCTCAGGGTTTTGCTTTTTCGTGTCTTCGGCTGTCATTTTTGCAGTTGGGTATTAACGATTTGGATTGAGAAGGATTAGTTGAGGTGGTGACCCGATGGAGGGGCAATTGAAATTTTTGGAGGGGCAACTTTTTTGGGCGTTATGTCATGCGTGGGCGGCGGTAGGCGCGTATGGGGTACCAGGACGCTGGGGAGCACACGCTAGAACCTTCGCGACAGGACAAGCAACGACGGGACGCATATCGTAGCCTGGATAGCTGCGCTGGTTGACTCTTTCGCGTCAGAAAAAGGTCAGCGTGACTCATTTCATAAAATTGGCAAGGCTAAGCGGATTCGACGTCTGTTGCTGTTGTCCCGATAGAAGCGCCTGTAATCCAGCTTTGCGATTCTTGGCTCTTTTTTTGCTGCTAGCATTTGCCGTGGGTTTCGGTGCCTCAGGAGCCGCTGCTTTCTTGATTGTGGCCTGAATCTTAGTCTTAGATCTGACGGCTGGGCCCGGTGGTGGCAACTCGATTTTGGTTTCGCGTGCGCACTTAGGACACTGCAGCAGCCTGTAGGAGTTGGTTGGGCCAACATAACTGCTGCGAGGAGTATCGGACCCAGAACGCGAAGCCTTCCGTTTCCGTGAAGACTTCCCAGACCCGTGCTTCTTCATCTTCCAAGCAATTGGCGGAAGATGAATACTTCCACAGCCACCGCAAGAGCGCTGAAGTTGCACGTCGGTTCGTGTGGTCTTATGCTCATATAGTAGTTGGTTTCGATGGCTCATGAGATGTGCCGAAGTCTCGGGAGCCGTCAGGCGAAGGAGGTAAGCTGCATTTGTAAGATATTCAGCTGTACCGGGAAGATCTACAATTGCCATCTTAGCAATGGACGAGACACGGGTGGCGCTCGTGTGAATGTCTCTTAGACTCTGAGGTTTGGTAAAGACTTGAGATGTTGGTGGCGGAGGTGAAAAGAACCTTGAGAGCACGGACATTGAGCCACAAGGAGTACTAGTGGGGCTAAACAAAATGTGGCTCAACGACCCCGAGTGTATCAGGGCCGACCTACTCCCTTGCCACATGATAAGTAGTACGCACTTCAAAGCATACTCTCAGTATTGCATGGGAAATGTTCATCGGAAATTACCATTCAAAATTCATTGATATGCTAACGGCAGAAGGAGCGATCTTTTAGAAAATCCGAGAAGTAATACAAATCGTTTTCTTGCCCGCACGCATAAAGGGCATTCAACGTGATGAGTGAGGCTGTAAGTCGCAGATATATGCATTGAATAAGCGGCACCTTTCATGACCACAAAACAGCTTTTCGTCATTACGGGTATAAATGCTAAGCTTAATATATGAGTCAATAATTTCCTTCATAGCTACATGTACCTTGTCCACAAAACTACACTCTCATCCGTTTAGATTCCGTGCTGTTTGAGTGATGTGACCAAGTCTGTGATGCTTGTATCGAGTTTGGTCCAGTCAATCCCCAGAATCTTGTTCGTCTCATCACTGTTAACCTCGAAGATCTTGTCTTTTGGAGGTAACTCGCCCCCAGGCACCTCCGGCCCAGGCACCCTGTCTGCGAACTCAGGGAAGGTGGATCTCACGATGTCGGCAATCTCGCGGTTCGTAAACCAGCCTGCCGTGGTCAGAAGACGCCTTCCGCCCGCGCTTGGCTCCTCAAGAGCGCGCACATGCGCCCTTGCGGCGTCCCGAACGTCGACCCACAAGGGGACTGGAGTGCTCGCTGGGATACCGTCCTTCCAGCCACCTTGAAGAAGCTTGACAACTCGCTCGTTGGAGGTGTTGATGCTGTCGAGGGTGGCAAGGTGATGAACGACAGGTCCTAAAACTAAGGGGGGGTTGATGGTGACGAGGTCGAAAGATGTCTTGTTTGCAGCAACAAAATCCCATGCAGCACGCTCAGCGAGTGTCTTAGAAGCACGGTAGGCTGTGGCCGGAGATCGATTGATCTCCTCAATAGTGACGGGATTCCAGCTGGCTTCGCTAAAAGTAGTACTCGGATCGTTCAATTTGACCTCGTCAATGATTGCAGCAAATGAAGACGTAATCACAACCCTCTTTACCGAGTGGGCAGAAGCGTGGAGAGCCTTCAGGATTCCAGTAGTTCCGATAACAGCCGGATCGATAAGATCCTTCTTGGGATCGGCTGGTATTTCGTTAGTGGTATGTTGATAATAAAACTTCGGAGAGGCAAGCAAATAACTCACTGATTTTGAAATGAAAAGGGCTTGCAGTGTGCAGCACGGCATCAATACCAGGGGTCTTGGCCACTCCGTCAAAGGCTCCCTCTTTAGCAATGTCCGGGACGATAGCGACTTCTAGCTTGCCGGCATCGACCTTGTCCTTGTGAGCTTCACGAATCTTTCGAGCTTTATCCTCGGAGCGGACGGTAGTGATAACGGAATAGTCTTTTTTGAGGAGTTGCTCCAGAGTGTGGGCTGTGAAACGGCAAGTTAGAGCTAGCAGTAAAAGATAACACTGGGGAGGCAGTTGTAGAGGCATGATAATGTGCAATGAGAGATAATATTTGCATTTCATCCTTAAATTCATGATATCTCCAAATGTATGCTCTCAGCGTTGAGAAATCGATATCACTCACCGGCAATAAAGCCAGAACCACCTGCACAGTGAATGTGAGTCGCTTGAATAATATTGAACTATCGGATGACTTACCTGTGAGAAGAACCTTAGTCATGATTATGGAAAGACGCAAAGCTTTTGTGGTAGTTTATTGGTGATCGTTCTTCGGGTTAATATCAAAGTGTGAAAAGAAGAGAAAATTGTCATGACGAGCCGATCAGTCGATGATGTCTTGGGTTGTCGACATTGGGGGCTTTTATTCGTTTTCCTGCACTGCAAGCCCATCGCCCCACATTCGTCACTGTGGTTGGGGTTTTGCAAGACTAACATGACAATTTCGAAGTCGGACATAAAAATCAGGTAAGGCCGAAATAAATGCACCCGGTTCCCATCAACGAATAAGAGTCTCAGGCCGATGCAGCTGGTTCAAGTCCATGATCGCCTACTTTCATTCCCCACCCCACATAGTATTCCCAAGCAGCGGACCACAAAGGTAGGAACTGGAGTTCCTGGAGTTTCAACACTTAATCCAACGTCACAAGTTACAGAGCACTCATCGGAGATAAGGTGATCAAGACATACAAAACAAAATATTACAATTGAGGGTTTATCACCGAGAGGGATTGTTCATAGATACACGGGCTCATACTAGACGATAGCGCTCTGTCGCTTCAACTCTGACTTGGCCCCAGTATTTCTGGGCCACCAAGCAGGCCTTTTCTGCTATGTAAGATCGCTTCCAAACTCCTTCATCCGTCGCGAAACAGGCCGTTTATCGTCGCTAGGGGAGTCCATGATCGGGACGTGCCTCGTGAGCAACAAGCAGCCCATCTTCGATGCTCAGTAAGAACAAACTCGCCCAAGTTGGACTGTCTGTCGCTCATTGGCGTGCACCATCTTAGTGTCCAACCAATTACGGGCCATGCTGTATTTTCGGCCCAGGCACATTAATAATGCTCATAAAGACCTCAGCTGTTAGAGTTCGAGGTCTCGGCAGCAGCCGGGGGGGCAGGAGAGGGAGGTGGTTGAGGCTGCGCAACTCCGCCGAGACCAGGAGGTTGCGGGACATCGTCGGGGATAGGCAGTATCAAGGGTCCCTTAGGGACAATAATACGGCCCGGCAAGGTCTCACCACGAATGACCTTCTCAACCTCGGATTTATCCAGAGTCTCGTATTCGACAAGAGCCTTGGCAAGGAGATCAAGTTCTTTTCGCTTCTCGGTCAGTAACGTCCTGACATCCTCATACGACTTCCGAAGACTCTTCTGGACTTCACCCTCAATCGCGGCTTTAGTTTCAGAGCTGAGGTTTTCATATCGTCGACCATACTCAACAGGTCCGAGAGTACTGGACATGCCAAAGAGAGTAACCATCATGAAGCTCAGATCAGTAGCTCGTTCAAGATCCTAATAATAACATGTCAGTCTTCTATTGTCGAGAGAGGCACATGCCTACATGTTACTTACCGACGAGACTCCGGAAGTCACCTTGTCACCACCATATCGCATCTCTTCAGCCATCTTGCCTCCAAGCAAAACACGGATGTTTGACATGTACTCAGCAGCAGTGTAGGAATACTTGTCCATCTGAGGGAGTTGGGCCGTATGGCCTAGCGAGGGGCCTTTAGGTAGGATGGTTACTTTGTACAGAGTGTTTGAGCTCTCCTTGTCAAAGAGCTGGACAAGAGCATGTCCAGCCTCGTGGTAGGCGGTCATCTCCTTCTCCTTCTCGGTCACTATCATTGATTTTCTCTCGGAGCCCATGGTAACGCGGTCGAATGCCCAATCCATATCCTGTTTCGAAACAAGCTTTGCCTTGGCACGGCTAGCTCGTAAAGCAGCGACGTTGAGCATGTTCTCAAGCTCGGCACCAGATCGGCCAGGGCAGCGAGCAGCCACGGACTCAAGGTCGACATCGGGGGCAACCTTGATCTTCTTGGCGTGGTGCTTTAGAATGGCAATTCGGCCGCGAACATCAGGCATATCAACGTTGACGTGGCGGTCGAAACGTCCAGGACGAGTGAGGGCCTTGTCGAGCATCTTGGGAAGGTTGGTAGCACCGATAATAATGATCTTGGTGTCCTGGTCAAATCCATCAAGCTCGGTGAGAAGCTGGTTCAGTGTCTGCTTTGCATGCGCCTGGTCTCTAGGGTTACGCTTGCCACCTATGGCATCAAGCTCGTCGATGAAGACAATCGCCGGAGACTTAGCCTTGGCCGCGGCGAAGAGTTCACGAACTCGCTTAGCTCCAACACCGACAAAGATCTCGTCAAACTCACTGCCAGACATGTAGAAGAAAGGAACTCCAGCTTCACCAGCGACGGCTCGGGCAAGGAGGGTTTTTCCAGTTCCAGGAGGGCCGACTAGGAGCACACCCTTGGGAAGCTTGGCACCGAGATCAGTGAACTTTTCTGGGTTCTTTAGAAACTCTACCACTTCCTGGAGTTCATCTTTGGCCTCGTCGCAACCATGAACATCATTGAATGTGGTGGTCTGTTTCTCAGCCTTGACTTCAGAATCCTGCTTCGCGCCAGGCCCGCGACGGAACGTGCTCAGAGTCTCGATCAGGATAGTAACAGCAGCGAAGCAGAGATATGTAACCACGAGGAATGTAGCCAAGAACTTGAACCAGCGGAAGACAACAGAACGGGTTGACTCCTGGACAATCACGTGAATGGGTTCGCCCTTATGGCCCATATTGCCGGCAGCTCCAGATGCAGTTACAGCAGCGTTTCCAACAGCCTGCTCGAAAGTTGGCCACTGGGTCCTAGCATAAGAAGTAGCAGCAACCGGGTTCGCAGCATTGGTCGCACCAGCACCAAGCAGAGCAAGAGCCTTCCGATAAGCGTCATCGGTGGCCTGGTTGGTTGCGAACCGACCTGACTGGTACCGTTCAACTAGGATAGCAGGCATATTGGCTCGAAGAAGAAGCTGATAGAATGCATTCTGGGTGTTCGCATTTCCTGGGTTTCTGTTTGCCGATTCCTCGTGAGATGCAAGCTGGCTGCGGGAGATTCCATTTGCGGTTCCAAAGCCTCTCTTCTGAGAGTTCAAAGGTCGAACAGTAGAAAAATTGCGAGACGAAGATAGAACGCCCGGCGTAGATCGCATGAAAGGCTGGAAAAGAGACGAAGACGCGGAGACGGTAGGTTGAAAGAATGGGCGTCGCAAGATGGGGTTCGCCGCCTGGAGGCCAATCCGGCTCAAGTTTGTGACGGTTGCTTGGGCGGTGATAGGTGTCATCTCTCTAGAGATAACGCCAGTCCCTAGGGCGCTGAGATTTACGTTTCGGAGGAAATCAGGAAGACGAGTATCGGGGGCCTGTACCGAATTGTCAACGTCAATGTCCAACACGCGATGAAGTGCACCACTCACCTGTCTAGCTTGCGCCTTTGTCTCAATTGCAGATGGCTGAGAGACAACCGCCCGTTGATGTGGTCGTCTTGAAGATGGACTCGCTATGTTTCTCCATGGGACCATGACAGTATTTGCGATGGAAGGCCAGAGTTCCGTTGTCGCAGCCGCCACATTCTTCCTCATCAAAGTCAGCCTCATCATATCATATTTGGAAGTTGTCGAAGGACTCATACCGGCAGCATCATTGCATTGTAAGCCATCATTGGTGTTCCTTCGGAGTCTCAGATATCTAGCGGCAAGTTTTGCGCACGCGAATCGAAGAAAGAGGGCGGCCCAGCCGGCCTGGCCGATGACGAGTGAGGTTGAACAGCTAGTCCTGCTCTGCGATCGCGATGACGGAATTCAAAGGTTTCAGAGGTAATTTGTCGTGTATAAGATGGCGCATAAAGGTTTGGGAGAATAATCCTTCGAGGAAATTACCTAGCCGCACTCATCGTGATGAATTGCGCGTAGGCGTCACCGGGTTGCAGGAGATGTCGTTGGCTTGCTTGCCACTTGGTCCGCAAGTCGGCATCACGAGGCGACTTTTCCTGTTCTGGGGGATTGCTGAGTCATCTCCGTTCGGCCGCCAGATGTTCCGGTCCGCCACTCGGGCGAGCTCGTTAGCGCCCGTTTCAATTGGCTGGCAAGCAGATTCTATTGGCCAAGTCCAACTCCATGAAAACCTTCCACTAAGCCTAAGAGAGACGTAAGTCAGTGAGTTTCGAGCGACAAACTTCCATGATCTTCTATCGTTCAACGGTCGTCTGTGGTGGATTTAAACGCAGCTAATTGAGGCACAGCACAAGCATATTATAACTCCATAAAAGTATCGTTCTAGTTCATAGCTGAAAACTGCACGTTCCATACTGTTCTGTAGGGTGCCATCTCAATAAACGAACAGTTCGACATGCCTTCAGCGAGTTGAAAACGCCATGCTAAGTCCAGCTTCAAATGAAGAAATGCTATCATAGCTAGCCCGTGAAGTCAGTTCCGTCCTTTACTGAAGTTATCTGGTCAACTGAATGGTCCCCGTCTGTCCTCTAATTGGCGATGTCATACTTGAATCGAAAAGAGACAATAAAATCATGCAACTTCTCTTCATATTCAGATATTGATAAAAATGATATTTGAAAAGATTATGCCTCTAACGCACGATTACAATATGACTGAGAGACCCATCTTACCCATCATACTTGGTAGATAGATTGTGTACCCCATGGCCGTCATTAACGTCGTCCAGATACATTTTGCCTTGTTGCCCAGTCCCGCGGGGATTTTCGTGGCCATGCCTTCATCTCTCATTCCCCCTCTATCAAAACTCTTCCTTGGGGTATTTCCAATCCTCAAGATTCATTGCCATCCTTGCTATTCATGACCGAGCCATATGCGGGTTTCAACCAACTTTCCATGTCCCTTCGCCTCGATTTCCCTGCTCCAAGCTCTGCTAGGCGAACATTATAATGTCGAGTTGAACCTAGCATCATTTTCTATCATCCAGCTCCACAGCAAGCCCATACTCACCACTTTCGACCTTTTCGTGAGATGTTACCATGATCGCTCATGCTGGAAAAGAGTGACAACGCAAAATTCAAATGCAGAACAAGACCAGGTAACCAAACAATATCATGCGCTTGCGCAAGTTGTGCTCCGAACAAAGGGGAATCGTAATGCGTAAAAATCAAAGAAATGGAAATAGCTTCATTAGAACGCCAGCTCATCAGAGTCTACTCCGCCCGGGTATTATCGTAGAAGCAATAGGAAGACCTGCTAGTCTTTCAAATACTCTAGACCTGGGCAACAGCCCAAGAACGCCAAGAGATGCTCCCAAGTCGCGACTGGTGTTCGATGTCAAATGAAAAGAGCCCAGCGCCCTCCTGTCAGCGAATAGGTTGTCCGCTGGCATTTAGTCCTGTATATCCCAAGTGGTATCCAATAAAAGGGAAAGAAATTGAAACGAAAACAAGGGTAAGATATGTCTGGTCCAGCCTGGTGTACGATATTGATACAGAGATAGGCTTCATTGAGAGTCGACTTGAATGCAATTAAGCAGGGTGTTGTCGATTAAATCAAATACTCCCAAGTCTGCTGCTAGGCAGTTGCATAGTAGGGTCGTCAAACTCAAGTTTTGGACCACATAAGTCGTAGACAGCGGTGCCATAAGCGGGCAGCTGGCCAATAGTGGTCACCTCTATGGGAGGTTGGCAATGCGACCAGTGTTCCTCCTGAGGTTGAGAGGTCGGCGGGGGATAGTTATCGCTTGTGGGAACCGAGGTTTGCTGCGGCGCCTGAGTAGTGACTGGCTGCTGGGCCGGTGGCATGGCTTGGTGCAGCGATTGAGGATACGTCGGCAAGCTGTGATGAGAGTCGACGGGAGAAGCAGCTTGAATCGCATATGTTGGTGGGTGCTGCTGCTGAGGAGGATAGAATCCCCCATCCTGCATTAGGGGACTTTGCACAGAGGCAGCTGAAAATGCACCGGGGCTGCTTTGAATAGAGGTTGCCATGCCCGACGCCGAGTAAGGCATGTCGACGGAAGCTCGCTCGACCTGCTGCTGGGCAAGTTGATACGGCGGCTGGATCGAGTTAGTTGTCATGGCAGCGATTCCAGGGTTGCTCTGGTCAGTAACATAGTAGGCTTGTCTCGGTATGCTCGCTCGTTGGATCATATGCATGGGAGCTTGCGGTTCGGCAGAGGCATGCGGATGATACTCGGGGGGTACACTAGATGGAATGGTGTGGCGGCCAACGTATTGTTGGTGGTGCTGGAGAGGGTAACCATGCACTTGCTGCTCCAATTCAGGGTAAGAGGTGGCACGGTGCAGCGCGCCTGGGGGTATCGATGAGTTGGTAGGCATCATCTCATGAGGAGACCAGGTCATTGAGGAGGTCTGAGGAGTCGACGGGGATTCATCAGAGTCGGAATCTGACGAGCAGTCGTCCAAAGGATCGTTAGGGTTTAATCCTTGCTGGTGTGATCTGCGCTGGTGCTTAACCATCGTCGTCTTCCTGCAGAAACTGTTCTCTTATTAGTCTGCATTTTCAAGCTGGGATCATTTCTACTGACCTCTTCGAACAGCCATTGTGGCCACACTTGTATGGGCGCTTTCCAGTGTGGATTCGTCGGTGACGGGCAAGACTTGAAGACTGTTCAAGCGATTAATTAATTAATGTCAGTGCTTCCGATGAATATACAACTTACATCGGAGAATCGTTTCCCACAGCCAATGTGTTGACACTGGTGAGGCTTCTCCCCAGTGTGCGTACGGACATGGACAGTCAGGGCACTTCGTTGAATAAAGCTCTTGCCACAACCCGGTGTGGTACAAGCATAAGGCCGTTCATTCGTGTGAATCCGGTAATGTCTCTGCAGGTCAGACTTTCGATTGAAGCTCTGTATTCGGAGGGTCAGCTTTTTGGAGGTAAAGCGATAAGGGTTCAACGAACCTTGGTGCATTTTTCCCAATCACACTGGAATGGACGGGCTGTCGGCTCGTTGTCGACGAGTTCTAGGAGTTCCATTGCCAATATTTTTACTCCTCGTCAGGGTTTCTGAGTGGAAGCGATTGAGCGCGGTGAAAGTCTCAGATGAATAGTTGAAGAGTCAAGTCTTCCAAAGCATGCTCAGGCTCTGAGGAGGCGAAATTGTTCTCACGAGACAGTAAAAAAAACCTGGCTGTACCAGTAGTAGAAAGATCACGCCGTAAAATGCAGGCAATGGTTCGAATGCAAGCACGCAGATTTAAGGACAGGGGGTCGGAAAGGGTCTTTTGCCTTGAGTGTGGTCCGGGCTGATGGTCTTCAACTCCTCCTGTTTCCAGACGAAGTATTTAAATGATCCCACGCTATGGTGGATTAGCACCGTTGGAATTTCGCGACCAAGTTTCGGCTGGCTAGAATGCGATTGAACAAAGGTCGAAAGGGAGATTCCGCAACAGACGCAATCCTTGGTGGTGTGTTGGTTTGCAGGCTTGACCGGTTTGCGATTTCGATGGCGGTAGGGATTCGCACCGCAAAAGTTCACGAGTAGGACGCTGAGAATTGAGTTGGCGGCGTGTTAAGTCGCCCAAGTAGGAGAGGGATGACTTTTGGTGGTGAGGGGGTGAATAATTAGAGTAACTGGAGAAGGGACGAAGGTGTATTAAGTAGTTTAACGGAGCGTTTATGATGTGTAGTAGAAGGTGTTCAAGGTAAAGAGGAAGGATCAGGCCGAAGTTTGAAGAATGGACCTGAGAGCTTGGCCAGGGAAAGGAGATGAAGTTGAGAGTGGAGGAGACGTTGTGTTTTAATATTAGAAACCTGAAGGCGGAGGGGCAGAACAGAGTCGGCCTGTGCTCAGCATGCGGTGGAAGAGGACCGATTAGGTCGATTGAGGTCAAACCAGGATGAGTGTCGAGAGTTGAGCTGGGGGAATGAGCGGGAGATATCAAAGAGCTGAGTGGGTTCTAGACCTTGATCAAGCTCGGCAGGGATTAAGGGCTGGGGAAGGTTGTGATATCGGCCCAGGACAGGGCAGTGTAAAAATGGACAGGACGGGGAGGCAGGGTACGGGCGGCGACTGACACGATGTTGCACGTCTTAGGTATAGGCGTGAGAATGAGAGTGAAAGGGGGTGGATGTGGACTTGGGTGTGTGATATTAGTGAGGGCGTGGAACTGATCAAGAAGGGGAATCGGTATTATGGCGGATGCGGTGGGGTCTCCATACAACCAGCAAGACGACTCGGGAAATCCAAAACGATGCAATGCCGTAGCCTCTGAAAAACTTAAGCTCAGGTAAGGTAGACAGTGTACAGATCTGTAGGTAAGGAAGAGGGAAGTTGAAGGGAGAAAAAGAAAAGAAAAAAAGGAAAGAAAAAAAAAAGTCCCGTGTGAGGGAGAAATGGGTACGGCCAAGGGACCAAGATGAACATGGACATGGGTGAGAACTCAGTGGGCGTAGCGTAGTGGGTGTATTCCATCCAAGCAACAGTTGGGCGGGTGTTGAATATGGAGACATGGGATGGATGGACGGGATGGAGATGGGCGGGCTAGGATACCTTTCGTAAGGTACGTCAAAGGCTATGGAAGGGGTAAGGAACTGGAATAGTGCCCCCCCCGCCAGCGGCCTCTTCAGCACCATAGCGTCCAAGGTAGCGCGAGTCGTTAGGAGAGTGAGTTCCAGTGCGTTGTGGTAAGAGGCTTGCAGTGAGCCGTCCTGAACAAGAGGTGCCACCAGAACGATATCGGGAATCTACTCCGGTTTTTACCCACACGGACAGGCTATGGGGTATCCTACGGATCGCCTCCCGTCGCTGGAGTTGCGGCGGCGTTTCCATTGGACGCTACTCTTGGAAGCGTCGGTCATCAAACAGCCACATAACAGAGCGAACAATGATGCTGCAGGAGTGGAAAAGGAAAGGAGAAGAGTAAAAAGAGAAGAAGGAGAAGAGAGAAGAAGAAGAGGAAGAGAGGAAAAAGGAAAGAAAAGAAAAGAGAAGAGAAAAAGAATCGAGACAATCGCTCCCACAGAGACCCAAAGCCGTTCACGCAAGTAAAACATGGGCTAGAAAGGGTACGAGGAGCCGAGAGTGGCGCATACAAGAACATCACGGCAAGGGAGAGAGAGTGGGCTAGGTTCCAACGTCGCCGGAAGGCTGAGAATGCCGTACGTACGGAGTATGCATGTACTATCCCTACCTGCTCTTCTCTTTTCTGCGGTGGTTCTGCTTCTTGCGCAGTAGCTAGGGGGGTGTGGGCGACGACGATGGCGGGTGAGGTGGCTCAGCGTAGTGCACTCCGTACGCACGCTTGGGATGGGAGTTTTGCTGGGGTGAAGCTAGCAGACCGGTGGTGGAGGCTGGAGTTCTCCCACCCAGCCGCCACCCCAACCTTAACGATCCTGGACATCGAGTCCAGGGAGTAAGGGTACACACTTGTGTGGCCCAGTGAGCTAGTACGTTGGTCAGTACTTATGGTTTCCAGTGTGTCTCGATGGCATACGGGGCAATGTCTTGTTTTTCGTTGAGGGGTCTGCCGCCACCGCTTGGTGCACCTGTCACTTCACCCACCAGTTTGCGTTCTGCCTGCCCAACTGTCGCTGAAAGTATATATCGCTCTTGGAGATGGGCGGTTGCAAAGGGATATTGGGAGCTGCAAGACATCGTGTGCGTACACATCCTATTTGATGTATGGTGCAGGTACAGATTCCGCTTTGACGAATACCCATAAACAGCGACCTAAGACTAAAACCAACTACGCAAAGAAAAGACGACGGGTACACAGTATAACGGGAAGTCAATGATACTTACCTGCCGTCTAGAGTCGTCGATCTGCCTCATTGTCTGCTCTTGCACTTTCCCCCTTGAGATAGCTCTCTGGACGGAATGTGCCCCACCTACGGAAAGCTCACCTACAGCATCTCACTTAACCAAACCTTTGTCTGAGGCTGCCGTGTGGTGTGAACTATTTAGGCGCGCCCTGGTAGAGAAATCTGAGCGTCCATACGAAGCAGTACTCCAGCCGTGAGTCCGTTGTCCGTAGCCTGCGGTTCTGCCTCAATTCTCAAATTTTCTCCACGCGGTACGATGTAATCTTGAGCTATTTGCGCAGAGGCTTAGAACTACATTGGCCTCTATAGAAGCATGCCGAAGTGCTGAATTCGAGCCATGTTCACCAACCGCCTGTTGGCGCCAGTCGGCAAAGCGATCTTTGCCTTTTCCTCATTCTCCATTGCTGGTGGGAAAACAGATCTCCGTGGAGGAGCTTGATCCACGGGATGGAAGTCTCCCTTCTGCGAGAAGAGAACGCAGCCATAGATCCGGCTGAGGCCGGCTGAAGTCAAGGCAGATGAAGCTAAGCTGCACAATTCCCGCTCAGGGTCCATAGCCATGCTCTATTCGAGTTGTTTACCAAGCAATCGCCCCATTAGCCGCAGCTCACCCGTCCCAACTATGATCCTTCCATCCCCCTCATACGATGAGTCGAATGGTCCATTTAGGATAATAGCCAAGCCAGCAACGACCGGACCGTAGAAAGATGGACGAATGAGAGAACCAATCGCTTGACTATGGCGCCGTTCAGAAACCCACCAAAGGCCATAATGATGCCGAGAAGCCCCAGAGAGAGCTTCAAACGTATTGATGACGAGAGATGACAGCCAAGACCTGAAGGGGGATCCACCGATCCACCGCCGCCGCCGTCCCGGCCGATTGTCACCTTGCCGTTCCTGACCTGGACTCGTTTCCCAGGCTGACCCTTTTATCCCAGCGTATTATCCCCCTTGTCAGTTGGTCAGGCTAACAGCGGCCCCTGGCCCGGTACTTTGTCCATTGCATACCGAGTGCCACAGGTCCTTCCCGGGCCTTCAAACGCTACCAGTCTAGGCTTAGCAGTGGGTGGACTTGAGGTTGGTTCATCATTCAACCTTTTGAATCCATGTCCGTATCGTACGTAAAATGTATTTCTTACAAGTAAGATGGAAGTACAAGGTGCCGCCATGCTCCGGACGGCTCCACGTTGCATTCTGGGTGGAGAGTCCCTAACGCTCTGCGTGATCTGGCAATAGTGACCGCAAACGCCCCCGGCTTCCGCTAGCCCCGGAGTGCTGCATGTCGTGAACTTCTCAGAGCTTCAATGTTTCAAGCGACTGCACAACTTCAAACATCTCTCGATTGATCGATTGATCGATTGAGCGATTCTTGTGACACTCTCCAGCCTCATGGCTTTAGTCGCATTCTTAATCATACGCCTCTTATTTCATCTCCATTAGCATTGACAAACACGTCACAAAGATCTGGGATTAACGAAACTAGGCTGAACCGCAAAGTTGCCTCCCATTGGCTCTTTGTGGTGGAGGCAATACCGGTACTACCTCTTCATCACAATGTAGCGTCCAACATCCCCAGCAACCACTAACCGCTGATAATGTAACCGTCAGACCACAATGCATGCGTAGTCCTTCCTCTTCTCTGTCCCCATCCAGCGGCGCAACTTTGTAGTGAGAAGCTCACGAAGTGGGTTTCGACAAATGAACAAGTTCCGAAGGTCATCTAGGATCGTCCAACCTCGAGCGTCAGGGCACAACGGAGTGGTGCTGCCCCATCCAGTTATTTCGTAATGTCAGACATATTCATACAGCAAGTCAGAGAGCAACTGTCAAAGCGACGATGGTGGCATTCGATCATCCGGATTCATCGACACATCCAGCTCCAATTTTCCTATATCAGATTCACCAAGCTATAGTTTGCGATTTTTTTGTTGGAATCTCAGGCTCAGATCAGCTCCAAACAAGGATGAAGCCTTCAAGCAGGGGGTTATTCTCGTCAGACTCACTTCAAGCCAATACCACACCCATCATTTTAATAGATTATTTTCTCATTTATTACATCATTCAGCATCTGCATACCCCAAATATATTAAGTTCCTCGACCCTGAAGAAACATCAACAAACCACGGAGAAGAGAAAGTAGCAATAGTGAATCACTGAAACGAGCATCGGCATATAGCCCCACCATCATCATGTTCAACACTATACCGGTCCGCAGAACAACGTCAATCTCGTCCCCTTGGTTTCCGTGTTTAGACTCGATGACACAGACGTTCGTGCTGAGCCGTGGTTAGGTAAGTCTCTTAGCCAGGGCGAGTGCCGAAAGATCAGCCCAAGCCCCCTGGCCTAAATATACAGCCAGGGATGACATTACACGTGGGAGTAGGTTTGACCCCTGCAGCATCACGGATTCCCAAGGATGCTAGCTCGTTCGACAATGGCTGAAAATGAAAAAGTGCCGTGAATCGTACGATGTCAAGCCTCCCTGATTGCCGCCGCCTAGAGCGCTTCCCTACATACAGGGCTTCAAATCATCAGGCTTGATTTACTTCACCGCCTTCAAATAATGGGCCTGTGATGAGCTGCATGACACTCCAGCATGCTCCCGGATCATGGATGCTTATACCTGCGTTCTGGCGTTGGGCTTTGCGGGAATTTCACTCGTACGTCCGGGCGCCACCTAAGGATGCGGGAATTGTTCATCATTGGGGGCGACGTACTTACTCAAGTAGCCAAAAGGTATGCAGCCAAGGAGCTCGACGCTCTTTACAGTCCATGTCGTTGAAGACAAGGGTTTTTTGGCAAAAACTAACCCGTAATTGTCGAAGGGATTGACCTTGCATTATAGCCGTTTCTTTAAGCGGGGCACCCCCGAGCTGTTGCTTCAAGAGATCCATCATATCGTATGGGCAAAGGGTCATCTACGATAGACGAGCACACCAGTTTCCAGCGAGACTAGTTGTGTAACAGTTCAAGTGTTTTACCGACGTCGGATCACAACGCGCGCGCGCTTCTCATGCTCAAGTACACCTCTCAATCTAAAATCTTGATGCAACACGTGCGTCGCATCGATGCCTAGAATTTTGCTCCGAAAGAAAAGCTTCGTGTTCTCACGACCACCTCTGAACAACCAGGTGGGGTCCCTTTGGTGTTACGCATGGTTTCACTTCTCTTTCTGCGCTACCGCTTCCAATTAAAATCGATTACTTCGTGACAGGAACGCGCGTGATGCGGGTCGGCACTGATGATGGGTTACAAGGAAAGGGGGCGATGCAGGGACTCGTCCTGATTACGTATCTGGGGTGCATGTTGGTGGGTGATGAAAGGGGAGGTGAAGGCCTTTGAGACGGACAGTATCGGGAATATCGTGCCCCCGCGGTAGACAGATCGATGGCTTCCTAGAGTCACATCACTCGGATCATACCATTCATCTACCGGTGCCGTATCAAGTAACGGTGTAAAACATATCTGCCAAATAGCTTGTGGTGGCACAAAAGGGCCGGTCCAATATCCCAAATAATTCGACTTGGAAGCAACCCCGAGAAACTTCGTCGGACATTTAATACTAGAACAGGCGCTACAGGTCAGGGTCATATACCATATTGGTTGACGTGACGATCATGGCGTGTTCAATCTCACCCATGAACCATGAAATATCTCCGTGACCGCGTCCGGGTCCGTAACCCTGGCCGTCACCAAGTTGAGTAAGTCTTGCCGTTCCTCTACTCCAGTCCACACGCATCACTTGTGTTGGCACATGTGCCTTGGCGCAATTTCTGCTTAGACTATGGAGTTATGGTAAAACCTTTGGTGATGCCAGCCCTTCACTTGCTTGTCCGGCATTGCGGCAAAAGGGCCTACTTACTGCACATCTTAAACTCTGCACCTGCTTTATCTCGCGCCCAGGACCCTGCCAACAAGGCGACCATCGAAAAGATAAGATCAGGGATCCCTCGTCCAGACAAGGCTCGGCACTTCCCAAATGGAGGTACTAGGCTTCACTCAAGGCACTATGTCCGCGAACCACCGATGCAGCGGCCGTAATTAAGTGGGCTGTACGGCAGGTATGTGAACTCACCAGTGCGCTGAGCATTGGTCTGACAATGGACCGCACGTCTTGTCTCACAATATTTGGCAACTTCCCTGTTTCTTGTCTCTTCAGAAATAGATTTCGACTCCCGGATTTAATATATATGCTTGGCTGTTTACACAAGATTAGGAATAAGATATTACCACATGTTGTCGTTGTTGTTGTTGTCGTTGTTGTTGTTGTTGTTGTTGTCCTATAGGGAGGGTCCGTCGTCATACTACTTAGCTCCAACATATCCGTAGCCTCCACACCAACTCTGCTGTTTTGTCTGTCCGGGTTCCACCATGATCTGACCTGAGATCAGCTCAAAACGATGGTCAATTTTGACATCGGCTGCCATGTGCAATTCCAGTCTTCCATAAGGACCACTGCGTATATGTGCCAACCAGGGTCGGACATCTCTTCCCCCTTGCCCCCCCCCCCCGACTAGATCGACCTCGGTACCGACCTCCCACTTATAGCCCAGTACGCAAGGCCTCCCACGACACAGCCAAAACGCGGATCGCGAGGGAACGCTAATTCGATAGTCTTACTCATGGTGGCTTGACTCACAGAGCCAAGCTTCGACTTCGACTTACGTTGGTGCTTCTAGTCTGCAGCCTAGTCTACGGAAACAGGCTGTTCTAACAAAGAGGAGCCAAGACTGGCCCATCACGCCATAACCAAGGATATCATGCTAGCTTTCGTGTAGTAGAATCGTGGATGATATATCCATTTATCCGGCTCATCAATGCAACTTCATCTCACCTACAGACTATTACCGGGGTGAACTCTTAGAATCGACGTGTTTAATACGGTCCTCATTGAACCAATATCTTAGTGGGCGACTTAACCCCACCAAAAGGACACTCTGTGAGTAGCAGAATTTGTACCACAGCGCCCCCGGACTACTTCGGCTCAGCTAATCGAGTAGCCGCGGGAGTGCATCGCTGTTATTGGACATCTCGCCACGCCACGCCTAAATTGGTTCTCAGCCACGAAGACATTAGCAAGTGAGCCACAGACTAATAAGCGACCTTAATCTGACCGTACAAGTGGCAGCATGTAATTATCAGGCTCCAACTGGAGATCAGCATTGGGAAGAGAGAGGTCCTTTCCATGTCTTGCTCAGGTCATGTTGTTCCCCACTAGCCAGAAAAACTTGGGTAGGATTTTTATGCTTTGAATGGCTTCATTGTTCCCACCACCACCTATATTCGTTGATTAGAACCAAACTTCGAAAGCACCGCCCCTTATGCCAAAAGATAGGTTTCCCCATCAGACCACAATCACAAGGCATCCCCTGCAAGCATGCCCCTGTTTGATCTTCTGCCAGCCTTGAACTCTCAACTGAAAGTGGGTTCGAGCTGTACAGGCTTGGGTTTTTTTTCGGCCGTGTTTGGTCGCGGCAGCTCCGAACCAGCGAGCGCGGGGTACCGCGCCACAAGAGAGCATACGCAGGGCTGACGGAAACAAATACCCGCTATCATTCAATACTCAAACATGCCACGGGCAGCCCTGCAGCTAACGATGTGGTGACTAGATTTGGTAAGGAAGCCATAGCCCGATTCTGTTCGCCTCACAACCTGTACAGATTACCTGTGCCGTAATTACATGCGATCCGGTTCCTAGCTCGGGGCTAGATGACCTTCAAGCTTTCTCCTACGGACTCTTCGAAATGTTTCAATAATCGGGCCGTACAGATCGATAAAGCGTCCCATGATGAAATATCTAGCTCTGAATCGATTCCACCAGGCCCATCTAGACTGAAGGCACTGCATTCGTACGGTACGTCAGGGAATCCCAATGTCTCTAAGCTACTCTCGCATTACGCCCCGGTATCACTCACTAGTTCATAGCTTCATTGTCTCCCCGTTCTAGTGGCGGGTTTTAGTTTCCGCTCCAGCTCTCCCGTAGCAAAACAACATCGGTTTTTTTTTTTTTATGAGGCTATTCCTAGCAAATGGCTTTGTGCATCATCCACCCATCGGGGATTTTCTCTTGCACGCTTCAGGAACCTGCATGCATGATCTGAAACGCACTGCTGGGATGATCCCTGAGACGGCCGTACAATGGCGGGCTGTCCCAGGTTCAGGGGCGGAGGCCGCATGTGTCTGGTCCCTATTGGACACCAGCGCCCAATCTATTGCATAAAGGTTACCAATTTGGTTCGACTGGTCCATTCGTCTGGGTCGGAATGGGCGATTCCCCAGACCCAAAAAAAAATCGAGAACGGTCTGAAGCGGGGTCACCGCATTGACTTCCAATTTCCCGGCATCAGCCTCCTCATTCGAGGCGTCAAAAAGGCGTCGAGCTGGTTGAAGCTTCGACTGTAGCACAAAACACCAAATCAAAGTGCCACCAGACTCTGGTTGATGATAGCCAGCAAAGAAACTGGCGCCATGACTTCAGCTAGGGCTTATCGGGTAATGAACATGCTATCGGGCAGTTTTTCCTATCTAAGCTCCCTGCTCAAACCTGTTGAAGGGCTGGGGGTAGCCCCGTTTAGACCGACAGCCCGTGGAGCTACTGTCCAAGATCTTCGCCAAGGTTCATTGTATGCAACGGGCTCACAAGATGGGAGTACGTACCACGGCCGTGATGCGTCTTCTTGAGGCTACCTGGTAAGCTAGTTTTCCGGTGGATAACCACGATACAGCAAGTACGGTAGGTGTACTACTCCACCTCGGTAGTTAAACTCGGTAGGAGACGAATCGATAATGACCAAGAATCAACTTAGATCTATCTTACACTTAACGGCGTTGGGTCTCTACAACATCGACTGATCCAGAAACTCTCAAGGTTGTGGAAATCTTACGAGTCAGTAACAGAAACGTAGATGAAGGTTCACCGCACCTAGCGGGCCCAAAGGGAATCAAGTACCACTCCTATATAACCTCGTGGACTATTAATTAGATTTAGTTCACGTAGCAATGGTAGGAACACGTATCTGAGCTATGGATGAGGCTCTGAATTCATGCGAGTGCCATGATTTAGTCAAACCACTGGTCAAAGCCTTCTGATGACAGGTGGAGGTGGCCCGCCTAGGCCCGCTTATGAGCGATTCATGACAGAAGAAAGTAGTAGTATTGATGAATACTACATGGCAAGGTAGTGGCGTGGAGGATGGTCAGCTGGCAATACGCAGGTTGAGTGTGAAGGTCCCCCAAGCATCCCCTTCCTAACGTGATGCTCGAGCCTCGACTACTTTGGAACATGGTACGTCTCAAGGACAGTATCAAGCACATCCAACGAAATCGCCAGCGATTCCATCCAACATGCAACCATTTCAAACATATAGGCTTGGCACATCGGCCCTATTTCTCCAGGAGTTTTCAGGTGAACTTCGTGCTAAGGAGAAGGTGGCAAATGCCCAGAACCTACAAGCATCACCGCATTCGCAGATTGGCATTGATGTCATTTATGTCTCCCATATTCCGCTAATGGGATATGTTCTAACTTCTCTGCCACTTTGATTAATTCATTCCAGACAATCAAAATATCGATTTTGATGTTCTCATCCACTAGCGGAATAGCAGTCAAAGATCTCTAGCAGCACGTCCCAAATTAACAGTCCCTTGACTTCAGTTACATGAAGCTTCAAGTCGAAGCTGGTTAAACTTTGTTTCTTCATCAAAATTAGGCAGCAATGCGCCCTGTGCATTATCTTCAAAATGAGGGCGTCTTCACGGAAAGATTGGCAGTCACAGGTTTGATATCATTCCTATGGACGACAAGGCGCTAGGGCATGAGGATCGACAACGGGTCAGTGATCGACAATGAGACCCAGCAGGCAGCGGCAGCAACAATCCCGTTTGACACGCCCATCTTCAGCCACGTACCTCTTCCTCGGCGCCTTTGTGCGACAGAAGGTGTGGGGGCTGGGCGTTGGGGGTAGAAATATCCTCTCACTCCCTCCCGTTCAGCCCGTGCCGCATATCAGGGTGGCCGCGATCCGGGAGACACAGTGATAATGCATGCACTTGCCGTGTTAAGCGGTACTACAAATCTCCGATTTCTGAAGGTGCCGGCTCTGGGTTACCGTAATAGCCTGGAAGAAAGAGATGATTGCAGGGCCAGCGTAGAATCGTATGGTGCAACGCCACGCGCTTGCGTGTACTACATGGCCACTAATGCTCGGCTCCATAATGGCTAGCTCTCTAGCGGAGCACCGTGCTGAGGCGTCTAAATCGTGTGCTCTCGGAGGTTTTTTTCCCTTCCTTTCCCTTCCCCCCTCAACGACGGCGGCAATCCTTTTCAACGCCAGTGCACAATGCTAGCACTTGGCCGACCAACAAACGGACGCACAACCAAGACGGCGTAAAACGTGGGATCGGCCGGGCTGGTCTTTTGACCGGTGTAGGGCGCGGTCCGTTGAGGGGCGGTCCGGCCTGACCAACCAACCACCTTATAATAAAATAGTCGGTGACGGGCGTACATAAGGCAGGTATGAAGCACCCCTCTCCTTCGACCGTCAAGCCATAGTGGAATCCTTCAAAAGCCTCGTTTTTTTATTTTTACTCTGCCTTGTGCGACCTACGCTACCAGGGACAATGCTCTGTACGAAGCGTAATCCAGAGGGTGACGGCGGACGACCCACGCTTAACTCGACAGCGTTGGCGCCGGTTGCGGACGGTTTATGCCGGAACCCCAGTCTAAAGGGTGAAAGCTTCGATCGAGATCAATTTTAGAGACACGAATGGGTGAGACAACCCGATCAGAGGTCTCTGGGCGACCTGTGCTTTCTAAGAATATCAAACGGCGCCTCTTTTTTCTACACCGAGGAAAAAGCTTTGATCGCTATGAGAAGCTCGAAGCCTCAGCCCTGGGCCAGGCGTTTGGGAAAACGGTAGTCAAATCTCACTGGCGGTGACATTCATGCCTCATCGAACGGCCACAAGCTCCGCCAAAGCAAAAAAAAAAAAAAACCCCCCCCCAAGCCACCACAACAGGCACAGTCCAATGCAGTGCAGATCAGGCGGGCCTGAGCCCAAGCCTCTTGGCGGATGCCATCCGAACAAGAAAATCTCCCTTGGGGTTCGGCGAGCTGGTTTAATTAGTTAGCGCGCCCGCCGCTCTTGGCGCATCATGCCGCACATGAGGATAGGAGGGGATATCAATCGAGAATAGAGAGCCATAGAATGATACCACCAGCCCTCACTTTGATTACTTTTAGGCAATCACGGAGACCCATTTCCATAGTCCTTTGGGGGCCAGAGCCGTTCTACGATGGTTTCATGGACGTTCAGACTGGTGGTGTCGACACCAAAGAAGAGAGTCAAACCTAGCTTTGTATCACATCTCCCTACAAGGGGGCGGCACGGAATCTCACACATCTACCAGCCATTCACAGTCCGCTGAGTTTAAAGTCCATCAAACAATCGGCCGAGACTAGATCTGACTGGTGGTGGAGGGCAAGACAAAACGTTGAGACGACTAAGCTTGGGGTGGCACAACGTCCATCCCCCCTCCCCCTTTCGCTGCTGAGCCAAAGAGCAAAGAGCACGGAGCTACTAAGGAACCCCCAATTGCATTGCATTGAAGGAAAAAGTAAAAACCACAGTGGTCAAAGGATACGGCGAGTCATGCACCCTGCGAGTTGAGAAAACCCGCTGTAAGTGAGGGTCACACATGCACACCCCTGGTAGAACGGGCGTGCTGCGTGTGAGAGTGTGCGGCTTGATGACCCCGTCACGTCCGCCCTATGGCGCTACGCGCCTGCCAAAGCCAGTCTCATCCTGACGGGGGGCGACTGAAACAAGGGTCCTTTTTAATTGTTCTTGATGTCTAACGTACGTACAGGGTAGCTGCAGACCTAGGCTGTTTTGCTGCAAAGTGGGCAGATGGATGGGTTTTGCTTCAAAAAGACCATGTTATGGGGAACAAGGAAGAGGTGAAGGAAAAGGGGTGGTGGGGATATGATGAATGAAGATGCCACAACGGGGTGAGTGAAACATCATTCATTTGCTTAGAGATATTACCTCAGCAAGAAGCTTTGCTTGGAGGATTAAGAAGTATCCGTCCCCTGGCAATAGTAACATGAATAGTGCGCTGTGGACGTCCAAATCAAGTCCATCATGACGATTGCGCGCAGTGATGAACAGCCAATTGAAGAGAGATGGTGACATGCCCTCACCGCAGCCATAATATCCTAGACGTCTACGAGATTCGGTAGGCCGTCATTGCAATATCGTAGAAGTGACCATGTAACATGGTGAGTTTGATATATCAATTTTGGTTATATGACGAGGGATCAAGATGTGTGCTATTTGCCCCGGGTGTCTGATTGATCGGCAGCCTGCCACGAGCAAAGAGCATGCGAATCTTAGATCAACCATGTGGTTGTCTCTCTCTGCAGTAGCGGCCACGCCGGGAGAAACGAGCTGATGCGGACGTGGGAAGTCGAAATAACATCAAGGAGAAATGCGAGGATCGACGACAAAACCATGAGGTCGCGAGCACTAATTCATGCAACATAAGCACGCTGTAAATTCCCATGTGGCCCCGGGGATTGTCTCAGAGGTTTCGGACAGTCCGAGATACGAGATAGGGATGAGATCTACAACGGAGGCTCCCGGCTTTTCTGCAGCCTGATTGCCAGATGCTGGTTGTCATTCGAAGATCGTCACATGGCAGACACTGTAAAGAACATAGTACTGAGGTAGATATTCAAATAGTGCCTGCCTCCGGAGCATGTAAGCCGCAAAGCTGTGGGGGGGGGGGGGGGGGGGCCGCCTAAGTTGTCGGGGT